>PVJH01014397.1:0-57054 GCA_004026705.1 Nesogale talazaci
GGGGCAGGGCCCTGGCTGGGTTCTTCTCTGGGGTTTCGGGTGGCCTGAGAGGCCACGACTCATGGGCTTTGCAGTGGGGGTGGCAGTGGGGCTGAGGCTGTGGGGTTCACCTCCTGGACTGCCCTGGGCCCAGTCTGGAGAAAGAGGGTTCTGGGGAGCGTTCAGCATCCCCACCTGCTGGGTTTCTGCCCCTGCTTGTGGGCATCAGCGGACAAAGGAAGGGAATGGAGCGGGGAGAGGACTGCGCTCTGTGCCCTCCCTCAGCGGGCCTCACCTTGGCCAGGGCCTTGATGCCCATCAGGTCCACAAAGCTGACTCCGCTCATGTTCAGGATTAGGGTGTGGAAGGTGACGAAGGGAGGGGCGCTGGCCAGCATGTCACTGGGCTCACGGGGGGCCTCGGTCTCGGCCGGGGCTTCACAGTGGGCAGCGGAGGAGGGGTCGGGGCTGAAGGTGATGTAGGACACACTGGCACCGTTCGCCGGTGTCTGGTTGTTGTTGGGGTCGGTGGGGGCGGCGTTCTCAAAGTCCTGCTGGAGCTCCTGCAGGGAAATAGTCTGGGGAGGGTGGGGAGAGGGGCTGGAATCAGACTTTGCTGAGGCTGATGAGTGAAGGGGCGGTGGGGTGCGGCAGGGCAGTGGAGCTTGAGGTGGTGAACGAAGGGGGTGGCCTTTGCTCTCAGCTCTGAAAATGCACAGCAAAGGCTTCTCCCAAGGCCTGGTCGTCCTTCAGCAGGGCCCACGAGCTTGGCTTCCTGCAGGCCAGAGCAAGTGTGGAGGAGTCCCAGGAGAGCTACTGCTGTAGTGGGAGGAAGCCTCTGGAAACTGCGCCTCTGCTTGCTGTGTCTGCCCACACCTCCCCAGAACTCCCAGATCCACCCCCGTCTGAGCGCCAAGCTCCTCTCTGCCTCATCTGGGCGTGTTCGCAGCTTGGCAGGCAGGGCCTGGTCTGAGGGAGCAGTCATGGGAACCCAGGGGTGACCCTCACCCATGAAGAATGCCCTGTCTTTGCCAGAGCTTCAGGGCTTCAAGACACAGAAGGAGCAGGAGAGCAGGGCGTGAGGTCCGCTCACCTTGTTTTTCATGAACAGTGATTTTCTCTGTTGAGTGGGCATCTTTCTCCCCATCGCCTGCTTCTTGAGGTATTTTTGCTTGGCCAGTAATACTTTCTGGGGGTCCACACCTGTCTGGGGACAGAGAACCAACAGCAATGCTGGCCTCTGCCTCTCAGGAGGGGTCTGCCCTCAGCTCCCCACCCCGTCCACCTCCTGTATTCCAGGCTGCCTCTGCCCAGCTCCTGGGTGCCGGGGAAGTGATTGGGCCTTACCTTGGCAATGACCTTCTGCCTGAAGATCTCTGAGTTGGCAAAGTAGAGAGGGGAGCAGTAAGTGACGATCTTGACCCCCGCAATTTCCTGGACCTGTGGCCGGAAGACGGGGCTCAGGAAGCAGAACCCTCTTTATCGGCTTTTAAAACAGCCACCACAAAACACACCACCCTGGGAGGAGGATGAAGCGAAAGAAGGGAGCCCACAAGCTGCGTACCCTATTGTAGGTCTTGGGGTTCACATAGAGGTCCGTCTCCATGACCTGGGCCAGGGAGTAGCCATTTCGACTGGAAGAAGAAGGAAAAGGAAAACTTAAGGGCAGAACCCTGGCCTGTGGGCTCAGAAAGATGCTGGGGAGCCAGGGCAAGGGACCAGGCCCAGGTGTGGGCCCCTTCCTCATCCCCAGGCTTGTTTGTCTCATGGCTTGTGGTTGGGCTGCAACTAAGGATTTGGCAGGCGGAGGCACACAGGGCACCAGAGAGGGCACACAGGACCCCAAGCTCCGTGGCCCCTGAAGTCACCACTTGCACGAGTTCTCAGGGACAGAAGTCAAGACTTTCACCGGCTGTGTGCTCCTTGCCCTGGGCCATGGTGTCTCCAGCCTGCCCAACTCAGTCGAGTCCCAGGGAGGGCGCTGCAGCTGCCCCCGTGTCCCACTATGCTCCTGCGTGGTTGGGGTCTCTGGCCATGCCTTCAGGCGTCTCACCCACCCACTGTGCTCCACGTTATCTGGTTCCTTCCCTGAAGTTCTCAGGACTGCGTGACTCACTGCCAGCTAGTTAGTACATGGCAGGTTAGGCAGACCAGCCTGTGCCCACAGTCCTAGAGGGGCTTGGTCCTCCCCGGTCTTGGCAGGACCTCTAGCGTGGGCCTAGGATGAGGAAGAGCCTGGTGGGCTGGTCCAGACCTGGGTCTGGGAGTCCTTGGCCGCTGGGGCCGGGAGTCCCCTGAGCTTCGTGTTGGCTAGAGGCGGATGTTACTTACAACTGGGTCTGGAAGATCACAACCAGGACGGAGAAGGCAACGCCGACCGCCACACCATAGGGCAGGCTCAGGAAGAAGGAGGCCAGGAAGCTCACCACCCAGACGCACTGCGAGGGGACAGCAGTCAGAAGCAGGCCTGGAGAAGGCTGCCTCTCTCAGAAAGTCTTTTCTGGGTGAGCAGCCGGCGCCATGGTGGTGTAGGGTTGGGCCTCTAACCACGAGGTCGGTGGTTCAAACTCACCTGCTGCTCTGTGGGAGGAAGACGATACTTTCTGCTTCCGTAAAGAAATACGGTCTTGGAAACCCACCGGGGCAGGTCTACCCTGTCCTATAGGCTGGAATCACTGGGGCGCAGGGAGTCTCTGCAGGAGCAAGACATTCGCTCTCTGCTAGCACCCACTTCAGGTCCAGCCTTTCCTTTTCTCAGTCTTCTTGTCATGTTATATATTTGTTAGACGAGCCCGTTCTCCTACACTGAGTGTGGCCCTGGACTGGTTTTTATTTTTCTAACAGACAATGGCCACTCATGCAGGGAAACAGCGGGGCATCTGATATTAGCCAGAGCCTTGACTCAGAGACAAACCCACTGCCCCCAGGTCCTTTCTGACTCACGGTGACCCCACAGGGCAGGGTTGCACTCTTTATAGGGTCATATATATTGGGGTTCAGAGCTTGATTTTCCCACTTCCGGGCCTCCATTTCTAACCAACAAAAGGAGATTAGTAATCCCTGCTTCGTGGAAAAACAAAACCAAAGAGTTAAGGAATATAACATTCCCAGCTTAGGGATCCATTGCTACTTGGTGGCTTCTGTGGTGCCGTGGTTCTGGAAGTCATGCCACTCCTTTATCCAATAGAGCAGAGCGCTCCGCGGCAGACTGGTTTCCAAAGAGCTCCTTCAGAGAGATGAGCAAGAAAGGCCTGGCAAGAAGGTCTCCTTCTGAAAATCGGCCAATGACAACCCGAAAGGTCACACAGGACAGTATCTGATAAAGTGCCGGAAAATGGAATTCCCCATGTTGGACGGCTTCTCCACAATGCACGGAGCATGACGACCGTCACAGGTGGCCTGCAGCTGGACGATGTGTCATGCTGTTGGGCATGAGGTCACCATGAGTCAGAACTGGCTCCGTGGCCATGAACCACAATAGCCATGGAGTGGCGCCCAGTGATACTCAGTAACTATAGGCTTTCTAACTCTAATTGTGCAGATGCTCAACGACTTCTTCCTGAAATGACAGCTGGTGCTTGGCTATGTGGGTTGGGGCAGGATTGGAAGCGGTGCCCTATGGACCCTTTGTTGTTCTCAAAACCTTGAAGAACTCATGCCTGTTGAGTTGATACTTACAGTGACCCTAGAGGAGAGGGTGGAACTACCCCAGGTGGGTTTCTGAGCCCGTAATTCTATAGGAGTAGAGAGCCTCGTTTTTCTTCTCTGGAGCAGTTGGTGGTTTTGAACTGCTGACTTTGCGGTTAGGGGCCCAATGCGTAACTCCTGTACCACCAGGGTTGTTCTTAGTCAACCATTCAGTTGACTTTGATTCATAAAGACCCTGTATGGCAGAGAAGAATGAGCCCCCAGCATTTTCTAGGCTGTAATCTTTGTGGAGGCAAGTTTTCAGGTCTCTCTCCTGTGGAGTTACTGCTTGGGCTGGAGCCCAGCCTTTCTGTTAGCAGCTGAGCGCTTCATCATGGTGCCACCAGGATGCCTTGGGGGTCCTGTAGGGTCCCTCACATTCTTCAAAACAAAAGAAATCGGTGTAGAAACGCGATGAGACCCTAGAAACTCAATGCATGATCAGAATACAAGGAACCATTGCTGTGGCAGAGGGGTGGCTAGGGTGTGTTCAGAGCAGATCTTTGGGCTGGGAACCACGACATGCATTTTTCTCCACCCATCACCACTCACTGGGGGAACCCCAGATGCACCAGTCGGTTCTTTGGACCTTATTTGTGAGCTACCCCCCTCTGGAGAACAGTGTCCCAGAGATGATTTGGTGCAGACCTTGTATCCCAAAGGTTTGGGGGTTAAGGGCCATTGGGTTCAAATCCAGGCTCAGGAGGCCTTTGCTGAGTCTCTAACCTCTCTGAGCCTGCTGTCATCCTGCCTAGATGGGGTTAGTAAGTCCTCTCAGCTCGAAGCGGGGCGTCGACGGAGGTCATGCTCTGTCACCTGTGCACTTGCCTCTGTGACTATTGCCCAGCGAGGACTGGAACTCATCTGAGCAGTCATGTATGTCTGCAGTGTGTGCTACGGTGGCTTGATGCTCATCATCTCCCTTAAGCTCAGATCCTTCCCGATGCAGCAATGATGATCACCTGCATTTGCAGGTGAGGAAGTAGGGCTCCCAGGGAGTCTGGTCCTCTGGGATGGAGAAATGAACCCCAGCTGTCTACCTGCTTCGGAACTAGAAGTCCTAAAAATAAACCATTGCTGCAGTCTTGTGGAGCTGTTCTTTCAGGGTTTGTCTCGGGATCTCGTTTCTTCTTCAGCAATTTCATCAGGGAATGTAAACTGTCCTTTCACCAATGAGGGAGGCAAGACGCAGGCACTTGGAGGGGCTTGCTGTTGATCCTGATCTAGAGGGGTTGGGCTGGAATTTGAAGACAGGGTGGTGACTCATGAGCCCTGGGCTGTGCTATGTTGGGATCATCTGTAGGAGAACTGACAGGGCTTTGGGGTGGAGGGAGGGGCACCAGGAAGGATGAACACCCGGAGACCGCCTGATACCTACACAGTCCAGTTTGCTCTTCTGCCACAGGTAGTAGGGGTCAGCGAGTTGCTTGAGGGAGTTCTTGAGGTTGACAGCTATCAGGGCTCCGAGCACAGACTGCAGAAGCAGAACAATGTCCAATGTCACCTTCTTTCTGCCCTTCCTGCACACACCTGATCCCAGCGCCTGGCTGGAAATCCTGAAACACTTCCTTTGGCAGAGCCCCCAGCTCTGTGGTCTCAACCGTGGGTCTGGAGAGAGCAGGCCCTAGAGCCACCTCCCTTCCTCCTTTATCTTCCCCCTAAGAGCCGGCTACGACCGGGCCCAGAGAGAGCCTGGGCCTCAAAGGGCCCCGTAAACAGTGATTACGCAAGGCCCTGGGGAGCTGGAAGACAGTAGCTGAATTCCAGCGCTGCACCTGTGAGCTGCCTCTCCATGGGCACATCATGCCGATACCCAGCCTCAGTTTCCCTCACCCGTAAAATGGGAAAAGTCATCCCTAGGGTGTGATGAGGATTAAATCAGACAGGAGGAGCAATTTGTAATGTGTGCAAGGGAGCATCTCCAAGTTTGTAGGGGAAAAATATCGTTGCCATCTTTCCATACCATTTCCCCAAGACCTTTTCGGAGCCACTCCTGTTCTTATGCCCGACCCCCCTGCAGTGTCTTCGTGGCTGTGACTATCTTGCAGGCTCTTACCTTGGGGAGAGGGTACAGGTAGGACCCCAGGACCAGCATGGTAATCATCACCACTAGAGACACGCACAGGCTGGACACCTGTTTGGAGAAAGGGTCGGGAG
The DNA here is from genome assembly GCA_004026705.1 of Nesogale talazaci. Taxonomy (NCBI): domain Eukaryota; kingdom Metazoa; phylum Chordata; class Mammalia; order Afrosoricida; family Tenrecidae; genus Nesogale; species Nesogale talazaci. The sequence continues at coordinate 5,823 of PVJH01014397.1, forward strand.
GGCGGCATGGCTTCTTGCCCTTGGTTCATCCCGACATAGACTTTGGTAGCGTGATCTGGAGGGAAGGGTGGGGAGGCAGCCGGCCTGGCTTGTGGCTGCCCGAGTCCTCTAGGACAACCCGTCGAATCCCTGGCCCCCTCCCTGCCCAGCTCCTGAGCCTACCTGGGACTTCCCTCCAGCTCCATCCACAGCCAGAGTGACGGAGAGAGCACAGCAGATGACGTGGATCTTAAAGAAGGAGCCGAAGAAGTTGCTGCAGCCCAGGGCGATCATTTCCTGCAGAGAGAGGCAGGGGTCAGAGGCTTAGCACAGAGCCAGAGTGGTGAGACCACCAGTCAGCCAGACCATGGGCCTGGGGCTTGTGGATGACTTTGTAGCTATCAGGTCACATGTTCTCTATCGACCTTGAGGGGTTCCCTCCCCTCTCCCCGCCTCTGGCTGGCAGCCAGCTGACCTGACCTCACCCCACAGAGCCTCAGCATGTCTCTGGCCTGGTGTCTGCTGCCCCAAGTGCCATCTCGCCCAGACCTGCCGGGGGGTTGGCCAGAGGTACCTGGTTAGAATCCACGTCATAGCCATGTTTGTTGGCCAGGGTCCGGCCCACAGCCAGGTTGATGACGTAGCCCACGATGGCCAGGGAGAAGGCTGTGCCAATCATGTCCTTCCACTGAGAAATCACCGGTGACACGGGAGTGGGGAACCTGCCAAAGAGTCAGAGAGGAGGCTGGGCCTGGGGGTGTGAGCAGAGGGAGGGTGGCTGTGTAATCCACCCATCCACAGGGACAGTCATACTCTCCTCCCCCCCCCCCAACCCCCGCCAAGAGCAGGGTCTTTGGAGAAGGCACGACCATGCCTGCTTTTCAAATGGAGAAAGCAGACAGAGACCCCCGCGTCTCAGAGCTCATCAGTGGTAGGTCTGGCTTATGGAAGCTCAGGCTCCGGTCTCCTGAAGCGAGGTGCGGTGTGGCTGCTGTTACAGTGCTGTTGAGCTGAGCCCGAGGTGGACCAAGGACCATGCAGAGCTGCTTTATAGGGAGTTCTAGACTGTCGTCTTTATGGGAGGGGAGGCCCTGTGGCACGCTGGGTTATACGTGGGGCTGCTAACCACAAGGTGAGGAGTTCGAAACCACGAGCTTCCTTGCCAGAGAACAATGAGGCTTTCTATGCCAGAAAAGAGTCAAAGTCTCGGAAACGCACAGGGGCAGTTCCACTCTGTTCTGTGGGGTGGCAGTCCTTACTGAGCGTCAGAATTAGCTGTCTGGCAGTGTGTTGAGAAGGAAATTCTTTTGGCATCTTTACGGGAAAGAAAGCCCCGGGCTACAGAATGCAAGGCGGTGGTTCAAACCTACTGGTTGCTCTGTGGAAGAAAGATGGGGCTCTCCGCTCCCGTCAAGATGGTCCGTCTGGGAAGCCCTATATAGAATTGCTATGATCTGGAATTGACCTGATAGCAGTGAGTTTGGTTTAAATATCTTCCTTTTGGGTCACCTTTATGGGACCAGATCCTGGGAAACCCTTGGCAGGCTGGGTCCAAACTACCCACCTTTCTGTTAACAAGTGAGCACTTGCACCAACAGGGCGCCTTCCAGACTCTGGACTCAGGACATTGCTGGTCCACAGGCCTCTTTCAGGTCACCCTGGTGCCATGGGGGCTTTCTCCCGACAGACCTGCTCCAATGCTACAGAGGAGCGCTGCCCCCCCCTCCTTCCAGGCTCAGCCCTTGGCCCAGATGTATGCCCAGCAGCTTCTGCTGATCCGAAGAGGATCCTCTTTCAGCCAGGTAACCAGAGGAAGGTGAAGAACCAGCCAGGACCTGCCTAGCCGAGCTTGGCTTTAACACTATGGAGTGACGGAAACTTTGGGGAGAGGCCAGCAGTTGAGACTGAGTTGTTGGTAAGGCAGCCAGCACAGGCTGGCTGGGTGGTTCCTCTAAGTACTTGTCTTAATTCTTGTCTGGTCAGTACCCCGCAGTATACAATGAACTGGAACAGGGCTGATCTCACCTGTCTCTCAGAGTCTTAGCCTTGGGATACGGGGGGGTGGGGGGGGTTGGAAAGGGGTTGGGGCCAGGCCCTGGGTGCAGGCCCTGGGTGCACTCCGACTCACCCACGTTGGATTTCTCCCACGATCTGCATGTGGTACTTTTTGGGCATCTTACAGCCTCCAGAGACAGCTGTCGCCACCACCACCTGCAATCCCGGCAGAACAGTGGGATCAATCCACAGTGGAGCCAGCATGGGGCTCTCTCTCCCATGCCCCCCTGTCCACCGGAGGCCCCGCGTCCCATTCCCCTGCTTCCTTGCGGAGCCACGCCCTGGGGAGCAGGAAGCGGAAGTGTTGCGATGGGAACCGGGCTCCCAGGAGGTGTGTGGGGGATGGGATTGGGGGTGGGAGGGAGTGGGCTGTGCAGGAGTAGGGGCTCTCCTGGCCTGGTCTCTCCGGCCTGGCTCCTCAAGACCCCAGCCCCGGGCAGGGCCAGGTCCTCACCACGATCATCTCGGTGGGGATGGGGAAGCGGATCCTGTGCATGTAGCGTGCGTTGAGCTCCTTTACCAGCACCAGGAAGACGCCGCTGACCAGGGCGAAGGTGAGCGAGGCGAGGTTGGTGTGGGGGAGGTCTTTGCAAATGTCAACGAAGGTCTGGGGAGAGAGCATCAGGCTCACCGCGGCACCCCACCCTCTCTCCCCGCGCTGCCCCGACCCCTGGGCACCTCACCCGGGGAAAGGGTGCCCACCATGTGCCAAGAGCAAAGGCCAGCCCCTGGCCATGAACACGGTCTGTCTTTAAAGTTGCCCATGCTGGGGTGACCATACCCATGACCTCTCTTTCCTTGGAAAGGGTTACGAGGGGTGAGCGGTGGAGATCAGGCTTAAGGGAGGGGCTGAAGCCCTGGAAGGGGTTGCTGAGGAGGCCGGACATGTCCTTTATCCTTCTCCATGTTGCCAGGCCAAGTCCCTAAGGCCATGAGTTCAACTCTCCTTCCCAAGGAGGGGTCCCCTGGGTCCTCTGACCAATGGCCCAGTCAGCCCTTGCTCCACAACTTCTCCCTGTGAGGGGCTCAGAGCTTCTGAAAGCAGTCCCCCTCTGCTTTGGGGGATTCCCCCACCCCCCCAACTCACAAAGACGATGGCCCCTGGGCCAGTGTAGGAGGGGATGGTCAGTCCAAAGATGTATTTGAGCACTGAGATCAGGATCTGCAGGCCAGCGGCCGTCATGAAGCCCCGGATGAAGGACTCGGAGAGGTAGATGGCCACAAAGCCAAACTGCATGAAGCCCAGGCCCATCTGTGGGGAGGAAAGCGCGGGGGAGAAAGACAAGCTGACCCATGGCCTGCCGACCCAGACCCCGGGCTGGAGGGAGCTCCAGGCTGCCCTGGGAAACCGTAGCTGTGGAGGCCTTGCCCGGACCATCCTGTCCTTAAGCGTGCGTCCTTCCTGCAGAGGCCCGGCCTCTTGTCACTTGACCTGGGCCTCCTTTATCGATCTCACGCACACAGCCCACTGGATGATATCACCACCGTCCATGCCATTGCCTAACCCAAAACCCGGAGTCGTCCTCCCGCGCCTCCCACAGCCAGTCTGTCACCAAGTCCTGCCACTGCTCATGCCAACACACGCCACCTCCATCTCCTTGCGCACTGCCACCCCGGGGTCTGGGCGTCCCCATCGCTCATGCCTGGGCCTCTGCCTCTCCTGCCGGCAGGTCTCCTGACTCAGTCACCCTCTCGGCCACCTGCTTCCCCACAGCCTGAGTCATCTGATAAACTGCCTTCATCTCTGCTTAGGGACTAGTTTGGGGCCCCAGCCTCTGCCCACTGCCTGCCCTTGCAGCCTCTCCTTTGGTCTCTTCCCTCCCACTCTCTGTCCCCCAGGGGCACCTTGTTCCTCTCCGCTCCACACTTGGAATATGGCCCCCCCCTCCCCATTCTCTGGATACGACTCCTCATCTGCGTCATCCTTCTGCACCCATTCACTGGGCTATTGGCGAACCTCTCTCCGTCCTTTAAAACTCAGGTCAGATGACACCTCCCCCTGGAGGTCTTCCGGACCCGGAGTCCTGCATTTCCACGGCTCTTTGTACAGGGCCGGGCCACTTATCTCACAGCATACACACTTATCTGTTGACACGGCTATCTCCTCTGCAGGCCTCGAGCTTCGGGAGAGCGGAGGTTCTTTCCTACTGATCTTTGGATCCTAGGACCCAGCCTAGTTCCTGGTGCCGCGAAACAGCTCAGAGAACAATAGAACATAAGTGTGAATGAATGAATGAATGAATGAAAGGGGTTCTTTGAAATAATTTCCTGCGTTTGCCTTCTATCAGGCTGACCTTCCTTTTGCGTGTGCACCTGCACACACGTGCACACACACACGACTCATGCCGATGCTGTGGCTTTGAGCAGAAGAGTCTGGAAGGGGCCAAGGACTATTAACGTAGCAGGCTGGGCCTGTTAGAAGGAGAGATGGGAAGACTGTGATGGCAGTGGGAATTGTCAGGCCCTGGGAAGGATAGTGGACTGGGCCCCTGGGTCTCTGTATCAAGTGCCAAGTTTAGGATGGAGCCCCTGAAGGCACTCCTTTGCAAAGCACAAGGTCACAGGTTTAAGCCCACTCAGTGATGCACCTGGTGATTAGCCAGCCTCTGTTCACCCTTGAAGTCTCAGGCCTATGTCACCACCTCTTGGAGGTCTTTCCTGACCTTTCCTACTTCCAGAAAATCAGCCCTTGAAAATCCCTGGGCTCACTCTTCTACTCTGAGACACAGGGGGCTGCCAGGATTCAGAATCAACTTGATGGCAACTGGCTTTCACTGGTGGTGCCCAGAACTGTGTTATTAGGTGGGGTGCCCATCTGACAGCCCTCTCTGGAGGGAGCAGAGAAGAGACTCTGACTTTTCAAGGTCCTCTTAGGCCCTGGGAATGGGGAAGAGGGAGGCAGTATAACTCAAAGCCAGCCTTCATGTTCAGATGGGGCTCTGAGGGAGGCTGGGGTGGGGCAGGGTGACTCTCTGCTGAACCCAGGCCCTGGCACGGGTGGAGGCTGTCCCCTCACCTGGATGATGGCAGTCAGACAGGCTAGGGTGGCCGACACGTGCAACCTTTCTGTCTCCATGGCCGCCGTATCCACGTAGCTCTTGTTGGTGATGTTGTTGAAGACCTGGAATTTCGATTCTGGGGCCAGCTGCAGACAGATGTTACCCACCAGGATGCTGATCACAGCAAAGGTACCTGTGGTGCCCCACCCCGCCGCAAAGGTCAGATGTTGGGCCATGCCCACAGACGCCAGAAGGATGGACCCGGGACCCTTCCCCACCCCTGGGTGATAGCTGCCCCCCCCCCCCCAAGTCTCCTCTTCACAGGAGCCATGCTCCCTACAGCAGTCCACTTCCGGGTTCTACTGTCACCCCAGACATGTGAGGGAATGGACTCTGAAATGCACAGTGTCTGAGCCAGGGCCAGCCTGGCATTTTCATCTCAAAACATCTGCACCTGTGTAGAGCTTCTGGTGCTGGGTGTATCTTGATCCACCCAGTCTTCCCCGCAGTCCAGGGAAGGAGGCAGAACAGGTCGGGCTACTTAAGGACACTGGGGCTAAGTGGTTTCTTCAAGGTCACGGGAAAACAGGGGACTAACTCTCATCATTGACTGTCTTGCCAGGGCAGACCAGCATCAACTCTAATAGAATACAGATGACCCCACCCCCCTGCAAGTTCCTCTTCATCACACCCTCTGTCTCCGGGGGCCAAGGGATCCTGCCCACCAGGAGGCGGGGAGTCTTACCTGGTACCATCTGGTGTATGCCCCCCAGGAAGAAGTAGGTCAGCAGGGGGAAGAAAGAGGAGTAGAGCCCATTGACTGCGGGAAGGTTGGCCAACAGAGCAAAGGCCATGCCTGTGGAGGACAGAGATGGTAGGCATTAGAGTGTCAGAGGTGACACAGGGTGCGGGGCTGGGCAAGAGTAGGGGAATAAGGGAAAGCAGTAGGCTGAGCCTGGTTAGGGCGGAGGGACCCTCTTACCTTGTGGGACCTGGATAGATCCCCCGCTGAGTCCACCAAGTAAGTCAGGGACAATGTAGTCTTTGATCTTGTACTTGGGGAGCCAAGAGAGCACAGGGAGCAGCCCAAAGATGGCGGCTTTGATCTTGGCAGAGGAGCATCTACGGAGAAGGAAAGTTATTTCCAGTCAGCAGGGTGCAGAGCGGGTCCTCCACGTGGGGAAGTCGCTGTGTGTCCTTGACTGGATCCCTGTCCCATAGAGTTTCCTAAACTGTGACCTTTGGATTTGAACAGCTCTATTGACGTGTAATTCCCATATCACACAGTTGGGTAGTTTAAAGATATTAAAAAGAGTTCTGCAATCATGACTCTAATCAATTTTAGAATAATTTCTTCCTGTACTCATTATTATTTGCTTCCTACTCCCCACCCTTCTCTGACCTACCCCACCACAACCCCAGGAGTCTATTAATCCAGTTACTGTCTCTATAGATTTACCTATCCTGGATTTCATGTAAGGAAAAGCACACCCCAAACAAAATACCCCCAAATAAAATGAAATCTGAAGAACTTCAGTTGAAAAGAGAGCCCAAAACTCAACGCATTTTCACTGCCATCGAGTCCATTCAGAAAAGATAACAGGAAATAACAAAAACTAGAACAAATTAAAAATGGGTCAAAGGGAGAACAAATGATAAGACATTAAATTAGAACCTAGTTACATCAGCATTAGTTCACTTTCCAATGCGCTTTGTCTGATTAGCAATGTTGTTCACATTGCTGGTTCTATGGTCAGAGAGAATTCACCAGAAGCTTAATCCAAGTGGGGACCCTGAACATAGATTTTGGAATTTCACTGACATCCATGGCCTTTTGTAAATTGGGTGTTCAGAATGTAAGCTTTCTAATACCATGCTCTCCTCCAGTCTTAGATTTTACAATTTATAGTCCTTGGATCACACAGGCTGCTGTGCTTCTATGTGCACTGAGCTGTCACTTCACTTAGATGGCTGCTTATTTTAAAACTTCAAATACTGTTCTTTCTTTTTTTGGGGGGGAGGGAGGGGCATTACTGCCCTCTGGTGGGAGTAGGAGGCCCAGCCTTGCTCCTGGAGAGCGCTGCTGGATTTGAACCGCCAACCCAGTGGGCCACAGTCCCACACACAACCACTACGCCACCGGGGCTCAGCCCGACACTGCTCTTTCGAATAGCTGGTTACCATCTGATTTTTTTCCCACCACAGTTTGCTATCGCACCCTTATCTTCAATAATCTCTTCATGAAGGCAGGGATAGAGTTGGGTCATGTCATAAGAAGTAATTGATGGGCTGAGCCCGGTGGCGTAGTGGTTGTGCGTGGGACTGCGGCCCACTGGGACGGAGGTTCAATTCCAGCAGTGGGGCTGGGCCTCCTACTCCCACCACCGAGAGCAGTGATGCCCCCCCCCCAAAAAAAATAAAAGAAGTAATTGTTCTTTGATTAACTTTTAACTCATGGCCATTGAGTCAGTTTAGACTCAAAGTGACCCTACTGCAGCGGTTCTCAACCTGTGGGTTGCGACCCCTTTGGGGGTCAAACGACCTTTCATAGGGGTCACCTAAGACCATTGGAAAACGCATTATGATCCATAACAGTAGTAAAATTACAGTTATGAAGTAGTCACAAAAATAATGTTACGGCTGAGGGTCCCCACAACACGAGGAACTGTGTGAAAGAGGAAGGTTGAGAATAGCTGCTCTCTAGGATAGAGGAGAATGGTCCATGTGGGTTTCTGACACTATTGTCTTTGCAGGAATAGAGCGCCTCATCCCTCTGATGGTTTCAAACTGCTGACCCTGCAGTTAACAGGCCTGGCGCAAGACCTACCATTTCACCAAGGTTTTTCCAGTAAGGGCTAAGATTAAGCGCGAGCTAAAAATTCTGTCATGTACTTAGGGTCTGTATATGTCCTTGGTCCACTTTAGAGACAGCTTATTCTTTTATTGGGGAATATGATCAACCATACCCATGGGGCATATGGTAATTTCATTGATGGCATCATTCATGAAGCCAATGCTGTAGACTTTTGCATACTGTTTAGAAAAGTAGCACCTACAGGTAGAGTCCAGTGGATTGTGTTCTCTATGGAAGCAGGCTACCAGGTCTGTTCTCCTGCCAAGCTACTGGTGGACTTGAACCAGTGGTCCTTTGGTTACCAGTCGACGGCTTCACCATTGTGCCACTAGGCCCCACTTGGGGAGAGGATATAGTATTCTGTTCTTGGTAATTCTTCCATTCACTTACTCATTCTCTGGAAATCAATGCAAAATTCAAGGTGGACACTGAGTACCCCACTGGGCAGTGTGCCAGGGACTCTCCCAAAGAAAAGGCAGGAAGTTTCTCTTGAACTCCTGTCAACAGGCCCTTTTGCCGGCCTGCCATTCACAGTGAGCAGTCCACAGAAATCCTCAGGCTTGGGTCTTCCGGTGTTTCCGTCTGCGGAGGCATCAAGTCTCTTCCTGGGTCAGACGACCCTTCTCTAGCAAAAGCTTCTCTGGGACCCCACCCTAACACAGGGCTAGGCGTCCTCTGCCTGGATCCCACAGATCCCTGTGCACCCTGCCTGGGAGCTCCTCCATGCTTTGCCTGTCTCTCTCATTAGAAGGGCAGCCCCACCATGGAGAGAAGCCGGCCTCTCCTGTCAGTCCTGACGGCTTCGTGCTGAGCCAAGGGATGAGTTAATAGGTGAAGGAAGGTACCAGAACTCAGTCTACGTGGGGGCCGCTGCCTGTCTTCCTAGGCCTTTCCCCCCAGAGAAGGTCCTCTTGTCCCTATGGCGGGCACCCCCCCCCCCCCCCCCGGCTGGCTCACCCTCCGTCATGTGTGATTGATCCTGGATTTCTCTCCGCTGTCCGCTCATGGGCAGGAGAGAGGAGAACCAGGGAGCTGTTTGCTGGTTAGTGTAGGGCAAGGGTGACTTCACCCCTCCCCTGCTGCTGGAACACCTCCAGGGCATTTCCAGACACTCGGGGCCATGGAAATCGAGGCTGACGAGCTCAAGGCTGGATGGCTGGAAGGGGCGCAGCCGTGTGTTTTCTTCTCCTCGTTGAGGAAACACAAATCCTTAGAGACCATCTGGTGATTCAGGACCACTCCGATCGGCCTCCTTGCTGCACCAACTCCTGCACTTGCCTGAGGCTCAGCAACTGTTGCCCCGACACAGGGTTCCCTGGTTCTCACCTAAGACTGAAACCGGCACCGACAATGCTTGGAACCCTGGGAAGCCCGGGCGGATTTTCCCATCCCAAATCTGCATCCCCATGCCCATCTGATTCCCGGGTCAGCTCCGAGCTTGGTGGGGTAGCACAAGCAGGGCAGGGTGGTGGTGGTGTTGACCTGGGGTTCAGTAGCTCAGGATGCCTGGCGAGCTTTCGCCCAGGTGAGAGTCAGTTTTTCAAGAGTTCCCCCGGGTTTGTCTAGGGCGCACGAAGACGGGACTGACCAGGAAGAGAAAAACCACTCGTGGGAGGCCAGCGCGTGCCTAGCGTTACTTGCGTGCCTGCCGTGTTTTGGGCAAAGCCAAACGGCAGCACAGACTCCCCAGAGGCCATAAAGAAGGAAGTGGAGAGAGGGATTAGCGTTCTAGAGATTCATCCGTTCATTGAGCAAATTCATCCGTTCGTTGACTGAGCATCTTCAGTGTGCCCACCACTGGTCTAGGCTCTCACACCAGCAACACGGTGTGTGCTAGTCCCCTTCATTTCTTTCTGGTCCTCACCACCGAACATTGTCGGACCACAGCAAACATCCCATCACCTCAGGACAGAAAGAACCCCGGCTCAAACTCTTTGAGCACCAGGACTGGCAATGACCACTTGTCCAAGGGCACACAGGTTGGGTACAGGGCCCAGACACTAGGTCCCTAAGACTCTGCCTGTAACCGGGCAGAGATGACTCCTCCCAGGAGAAGTGGGGTTGGGCAGAGGCTTTAGTTTAAGACTCAAGTGGGTGATTCCCCCCGGCCTGAACCAGTTCCACCTGCATCTCCACTTCAACCACTGCCAGTGACCTCAATCCAGGTAACTGAATCAGCTGTTTCCCCAGGGGCGTGAGGGAGAGTCAGCCAGCCTGTAGCCAGACCTGAGGTCTGCCAGAGTCCAGGCACTGGAAGGGTCCGGGTCATAGCTGCAGGCCTCTGGGGAATGGGCCTCGGGCACCAGGTAGAACTCCTCTCTGAGAGCCAAACTCTTACTTCCACATCACAGTTCCAGGAAAGCAATGGTGGAGATCGGGGCGCACAGTGGAAAGAGTCCAGGGGCCAGTGAGACCTCATCTAGGCACCCTTCCAGAGAGCCTGGTCAAGGAGGACCCCCTGGGGCTGTCCTCTTGGACCAAGGCCATCAGGACCAAGGGCACGAGGTGGCAGTGGATTCAGGTTCCCTGTGCTATGGAGGGAGCATGGCATGGAAGTGAGAACGCAGATGTTTTCACCTCCTCCATGCTGTGACATGTGCACGCCCAGTTCCCGTCTGAAGCCAAGACAGACTGGGGCAGACGGAAAGGGTGGTGGGACCCCCATGCAGGGTGTTGGGAGGGGCTTGGAGCTGCGCATAGTTCTAGCTTCCAGTCCCCATCTTTCCTGGGATTCTCTTAGTACAGACAGGGCTGGAAGACCTTCAATGCACAGGATGGAACCCAGAGGCTTCCCTAGCTCCTGTTTTATGCAAGTCTTGGGAGCAGGAGCTGCAGCCTGGTAGAGAAAAGACTTGAGCTGTGGTGGGGTGAGGGGTGGGCATGGAGCACAGGAAAGAGGATTGTGGGCTCCAGGCCACTTTACCTGAAGGCACTGCGAAGTTTTTCTCCCACTGGGTACGGCCGGTCCTTTTTCTCAAACTCGTCATCGAAGAGGGTGAGGGAGTACGCCGCTCTGTCTACCACGTAGCGGGGCCTGGGCTGGTTCATGTCTGGGGCATGGACAAGCTCTGGGAGAAGCAGAGACAGTGAAGGGGCATCCCTCCACAGTGCCAGCCCGGGCCTTTCTCCCTCTGGTCCTGGGTGCAGAGGAGTTTTATCCTGGGCTTCCCCGCCCCCATCGGGCTCGGTGCCTCCCTTCCCTCTTTCAAGAGTCTCCACCAGACTCTCCCCCGGTGGCCTTCCTTCCCGGGCAGGCGCGGGTGATGCACACACTCGCCCTGTTTGGTTTGGCGCCCAGTATGTGACTGACACCCCACACCTGTGACATCACCGTCACCCCCGTGGAGCACTGGCGAAGGATAGGTGGGAGTGTCAGGGAGCGAATGAGGGAGCGAGGGCAGGCGTCATGGCTGAGACTCAGCACATGGCTCCGACACCCTGCCCCCCCGGTTTTCCAGGGGCTACCCTCCCTCCCCAGGCCTCCAGTTCCTTGGCAGAAAGGCTCATACCCACCGGCCAGTCCGCTTGGAAAAAGCAGAGCAAACAGGCTGCCTGGAGGCAGGGGGATGGCTGGGGTGACCTTAGGAGGACCCTTCTTGAACAAGACGGCTAGGACTCCACCAACAGGTTTCCCGGGGGACAGTGGAGCGCTTAAGGCAAGCAGGACGGCCCACTGGCAGCTCTCTCCCACGCTTCCTGTGCCTACCTTTCCTCCACCCTTGTGTACCAGTGAGTCTCTCTCCGCCTCACGGCTTTGCGCAACCTTGCTGACTGACGTCCGAGGCACAGTTCCCTGCAAGAACCTTCCCTATGATGGCCCTGACTGCCCCCCCCTCGCCCCCCCGCCCCGAAGCTGGGAGAAGCCTGTTTGAGGACAGCGGAAGAGGGGAGAAAGGGAGGGATGAGGTGGGGCAACTTTGGGGAGAATTTATGTCTGGGAGGTGAGTGCCAGGCGGCTGTGGCCGGTTTGGAAAATAAGACTTCCGATAAGTTTGAAAGTAACAGCAGGGGATAAGGGGTACCCCCAACTTCCCGGGAGAGGAGTATGTTCTCAGAGGAGCAGTCTGGGGACAGAACAATGGGAAGAGCATTAACGAATGGTCCAGAAACCCGGGTCTGGCCCCAGCTTTACTCAGTAGGGGGGCGGGGGTGACACTACCTCTCTGACACCCCCCACCGCCCCTCCTCAGAGCACATCAGTAAAATGTGGACAGCCACTGTCATTGTAAAGTTCAGATGCCACGGCTGCCAAAGGACCCCATCACTTACACCAAACCCCATTGCCTTCAGGGGGTTCTGCCTCACAACAACCTAGAGAAGAGAGTGGAGCCCCCGTCCCCACCCATGGGGTTTCTGAGGCTGTCAGTCTCGTCTTTCTCCTGTGGGGGACTGCTTGGGGTGAACCACCTGCCTTCCACTCATCCCACCACGGAACCAGCGCTCCTTCAAACCTCATGCCCCCAACCAAGCCCAGTGCTAGTCTGTAAGCTGCTGTGGGAGTAAAAGCCTCATCTCGTCCCTTCCGAGCACCAGGTGGATTCGAACTGCTGACCTCACAAGCCCACGCATCATCCACTGTGCCACTCAGGCACCTTTCCAACTCGTCCCAGAGCAAGCTCACAGCCGGTGAGTCGGTGCCGATGCAGTGACCCTATCGGGCAGGATTGAACTGCCGACGTGAGCACCTGTGGCTCTTGGTGCGAGTGGGGGTCCTGCCTGCCTCCTGTGGAATGGTTGGTGGTTTCAGGCTGAGGGCCCTGGGCTCTGTCACGGAGCGACGTCAATGCGAGTTGACCTTGTGAAGAGAACTGTGCTCGGGCCGAGGAAGGCATGGCCGGCACATTCTGTGTCTTTGGTGCCAGGGTAGGGAGGTCCCCTGAGAACGATGCACAAGGGCTGGGTGTGGACGGACCCCCACCCATAGGACCCCATTGGGAGGGAAGGTGGGATGGAGACCACCCACAGTCCTGCGCCGGGCCTGGAGCCTGGCACCGACTGCGTCCTCCTTGGGCACGTGTGTGGTGAATCCATTGGGGACGCTTTGGCAGCAATGAGTCACGGTGACAGCATGGTGACAGCCCAATGCGAGACATGAGAGGCAGAGTTGCCGACAGAAAACGGCGCCCCATTTTAGGCCGAATGACCTGGGTGCAAGGCTTTGGTTTCTTCATCTGCACATGGGGTAATGACAGTCCCGGCGGGTGGCTAGGAGATTACATGAGGTCATGTGGATGAAGTGCTGGCTTTCATCGGCCCCTGGGTAACGGCCATGATTACTATTATTAAGAGGGGAGGGTGCTTCCTTCCTGAGGAGAGGACCGTCAGAGGCTCCCAACCCGCCGTCACCCTCCCTTCCCCTGTTCCTCCTCCCCACTGGTTCCTGGGTGTGAAGGGCCTGGCTTTACGGGGCGTGTGTTGGACGGGGTGGGGTGAGTCCTCTGTGACCCTTTGGACTTCATGTCAGAGAAAGGCTTATGGTTTGGGGGTCCTCTCCCAGACCACTGCCCATGCCACGCACCGAGAAGCAACCAAATATTTTAAAGGAGGGGTTCGAGTCAGCTGAAGAGAGCCCCCTGCCGCACCCCTCCCCCCCATCAAGAAGGGGTGATGGCAGATGGCTTTCATGTCGACCACCAGGGGTGCCATGGAGCCCCTGCCCAGACTGACCTGCAGGTGGTCCTGGGGAGAGTAGTTGACCCTAATGGACCCAGCCTCCCTTCTTCATTCCCTTCCTCCCCATCAGTCAGGTCTACCCCCCTGCCCTTGCCTCCTCCCCGGCCTCCACTCTGAGCTGCTCCTCCTTTCTCAATGCATCCCAGGGTCCCCACAAGCTCCAGCCTTTGCAGACGCCGTCTGACCGGTCCAGCCCACACTCCCTGCTCAGAAACCGCCAGCTCCCTCATTGCCAGGAGGGTCACAGGCAAACTTAGTCTTTGAGCATTTTAGTCTTTTTTCATTTCATTATTTTATTCGCATTTTAGTCTTTTTTACCTCTGGCCTTGTTTTTGTAGATTCAGGGGGGTTGGGGGAGGAGGGGAGAGACCCTCGAGAACTCGCAGGTTGGGCCGTGAAGCAGTCCTTGAGCCAGCTTTGGTCGGGTCCCCAGAGGGTCTTCCCTTAGACTGGCCTTTCCAGAGCCTGACGACTTGGCTTGGGCTCCTTCCCCTCCTCCTCCCCCATCACCCCACCCCGTCTTCCTCCTCAACTCTATGGCTTTGGCTAAGCCCCAGCCCCAAGGGTTTCTCCTTCTCCCCGGCCTTCTCCAGCCAGGATTACCTGTACCGCACCTGCCAGAACACCAGCGTTGGCTTGGGCCATTGTTGGCTGTCCCCTCTAGGGAAGACGGGCAGAAAAGGGGATGCTGGTAGTGGACACCTTCAGAGAACAATAGGTGGATGACTCAGGACTGTTTCTATCCCTTTGGCAAAGTCCCCTACAGATGGGAGACTGGGTGCCGGGGAGTCTCTGTTGACACAGGCTGAGAGGAAAAGAGTGCCTTCGCTTTACTGAAATGCCCATGCACCCCACCCCCACCCCCCATGCATTTCACTCCAGAAATAGGGTCATGGGGAGTTTTCACAGTCATAGAGAAGAGAACAGACTCACAGAACTGAGTTCTGGGCTAGTCCAAAACACAAACACCAAACCTAAACGGAGCAGCTTCCACATAGGCCCATTGCTGTGGACTCAGTGCCGCTCACGGGGACCACGCCTGTGCCAGTGTAGGACTGAGCCCCCAGGGTTGTCAGTGGCTGATTCTTTAGTAGACTGCCAGGCCTTTCTCCCACAGGACTGCTGGGTTGGCCCAAAGCACGAGCTTCTGGTGAGCAGTCTAAAGAAAGCTGTTCTCCTGGCGCTAATTCAGCCCTCTCTTTTCACAGCGGAGTCTTGGGGAGAGAGGTGGGATGAGATCTGAACGGGTCCTTGATAAGAATCACAGGAATGACACGGATTCCTGACATCTGGGGGCTGCCCCTGATTGTCACTCAGAGTGCCCCATTCACCCCCCCCCCCTTGGTGACCTTGCCTCTCGCTGACAGGAAGGACTTTGGTGTGTCTGTCTCCCATCAGGAGGCACTGCCTCTCTTCTGGCCTCGGTTTTCTGGGACAAGGAGCGTCTCCAATCTGCACCAGCGGCTGTGACAGCCCCTGGTGTGGAGGCGCCCTCACCGCACTTCCTAATTCCACAGACAGGGTTAAGGTGGGGTGGGGCTCATGAGGGGGGGGTTACTTCATCTGCAGGGTGTCCTTCAGGTCCCTAAGCCAAGGTGCAAGAAGGGGGGATGGGAGAGGCAAGAAAGGGTGGAACAGCACAGGGTAGGGTAGGGGTGGAGGTGGAGGGCTACTGTCCCTCATAGATGGGATCTTGGGGTCCCAACAGGGATTTTAGGAGACTGTGGGATCCTTGGGACCCCAGAGGGGGCCCCACAAGGGTCAGGTTTGGGGTGGGAAGGAAGAAGAGAACGCCGGGGAACTTGATGGCTTGATCCCTGATTAAACAAATAGCTAGCCCTGCCCCTGGGTCAGCTTTGCTGCAGGCAGTCAAGTGCTCTACAGCCGGCCCTTGGTGTGGGTCAGAGCCGCCCCCCCCACCCCCCAAGCCCTCTCACGGGGCGGGCGCAGGCATAAAGGCCCAGGGGACGCAGCAGAGCTGCACAGAGGTGACCCCGGCACCCTCCCCCACTGTGAAGGAGATCAGAGCAGAGAGTGGAGAGACTTGGGGGAGGGCTGGGCAGTGCTGGGAAGTAGCCAGAGAACAAGGAAGAGCAGAGAGGAGGAAGGGAGGGCAAGGGGGCAAATCCCTAAGGCTTGGCAGGGGCTGGGGTCCAATCCAGGACTGGAGGGGTGCAGGGGTGTAACACAGCTGAGGAGCGGGATTGGGTGGATGGTGTTGAGGGGAAATGACCCCATGGCAGGGCAGGGAGTAGAGGCCTCTCGTTAGCACCCTGCTTCCCCCACAAGGACCCCCTTCATGCCTTCCCCCAAATCTCTTCCTGACAGGGGTGTGTCTGTGGCATGTCCTGTGGGCAGAGGTGGGCTTGAGGAATGCGAATGCCCCAGACGTGACTGATGTGGCATGCACAGTTATCACGGCCGCTAACCGAAAGGTCTCAAGTTCAAGACCACCTGGAGGCCTCCGGGGAGAAAGGCTTGGGGACCTGCTGTGAGAGACCAGCCTATTGGGAACCCTGGGGCGCACCATCTGGAGTGAGAGGGGCTTTCTGCTTGTGTTGGAAGGATATGCTAGCCTTACTCTTACGTGGGCCGGGGGGCTTGCTTCCCGATCTGTGGTCCCTAGCCGGCTGCTCCCCTCTGCTTGGCCTTCCTTTCCCAGGAACCCCCATGCCCACCACCCCAGCCCAGGCCCGTGGCTCCCCATAGATCTGCCCAGCCCTGTGAGAAGAGAAGCAGCACATATTTTTGAGAGGAGGGTGGAATGCCTGTGGAGCAGGAAGGTGAGGCATCTGCTGTCAGGTCTCCAGGTGAGCCTGTCACTGCAGCCCAGCCTGACTTCCTGCCTGCCCTGCCCTGAGTGTGCGTCTGTGTGTGTGTGTGTGTGTGTGTGTGTGTGTGTGTGTGTGTGTATGTGTGTGTGTGTGTGTGTGTGTGTGTGTGTGTGTATGTGCATGCGCGCCTGAGGCACATGGGCCAGGCACAGGAGCAGCCCCGCTTGGTCAACCCAACCCCGGAATCCTTATCGAGGGTCGGTTCCTAGCAGGCTGATTACTGAGTTATAGGAGAGGAAAAGGTCACTGTGCCTTAGCCAAGGAGACTGCTTCCCATCTCTCCCAAGGTGGGGGCCCCGTAAGGCAGGCTCTGAATGTCCCAGGTGTGGGCTGGGGGTCTTAGCTGGCGGGGATGGGGGGAGGGGTCCTGTCCCTGGCAGGATGCGGGAGAAAGTGAACCTGTGGCTCATTTTATTGATACGGTCTCTTTCGACAGCCCCTGTTTCTTAGGCACATCTGCAGTCCCCTCCTCCCTCCCATCTGCCCAAGGCTGTAAGTCCGTCGGAAAGCCCATGGCCACATCATTCTCCCTTGGAGTGACTGGTGACTTTAAGATCATGGCTTCTCACGCTAACCAGGGCATCACACAGCTCCAGGATTCACTGTGCTGTCCTCTCCCAATTCTGAATCCCTTACTGCCAAGCCCACTCTTACTGCCAAGCCCACTCCTACACCAAGCCCACTCTTCACCTCCCGCTTGGCTTTCTTGACTCGGGATAGGGAATGGATGCTGGGCAGAGGAAACCCATTCTAGCCAAAGGAATTACAGCCTGACGCTGTAAAGCCCTCTGAGAGCCGAACAAGGTCACAGAGACGGATTTGGACCCGGAACGTGAGATGCCCTGAAGTTTTGAGGGGGTCAGGGCTGGCCTGGCACAGAGGCAGAGGAGTGGATGGGAACGTCTGGATGCTCTAATCCAAGGAAACCAGCAAAGCCCTGAGAGAAACCATGGGGTGAAGGAGGTAGGGAGTGGGGTCTTTCCCAGCTGCCATCTTTCAAGTGTTGATACCCCCACTTAGTGCCACTCGCTTGACTGCCCCCCCAATCCTTTCACGGAACCCCCATGGTGATCAGTCTTTGCCTATTTGGGTCAGTTCAACAAGTTCGTTAAAGAATGTACAACACTCCGTTTCTGTCCCTAAACTGTCATGCCAATGGGCATCCGAGAGTTGCCTGGGCACTGGAATGGCCAAGAAGCCCATTCTACGGTGGAGGTGGTAAGGGGCCTGGACTTCTTGCTGCTCAGGGAGGGTCTTGGCAGATCTCTCAACCTTGGGGCTGACAGGGAGAGTAGGAAGCAGGCAGGCTCCAGGAAAGAACCCATTCTCCGGGTCTGTCCTGCACCTGAGCACCATGGCAGGCACCTGTCTAGAAGGGCAGAGCCCCCAGGGGGCCAGTGTCTCTAGACTGGTAAGAGAGGTGTGGACTGAGGCTGAACCCTGCGGGCTGGTTTCAAGGACTGGGGGCACGACTGGAGGGCAGTGTGGGACTCTTGGGTGAGACAGAATATGCGCTTTGGAGGCTGGAAATGAGTGGCACTGGCTTATCCTCCACGGTCCTGGCCCCAGTCCTTTTGTGTTGGAGCATTCGCCTGGAAATCAGGCCTCCTGAGTTCTGTTCTCTGCCTGCCTTCCACTCCTTCATCCGTCTCCTCCCCCTTCATTCTCCTGACTTCTCCGGATTGGATTCGTAGGGACAGACGGGTTGTCCTGCGGGGAGGGCACGAGTGAAGGAGGGTGTGGGGGTGGGCACAGAGAGAGGGGGAGACGGCCCTACCGTGTAGGCTGGTGAGCCCAGCACGCACGGCTTCTGCTTCTAAGCCGTGGACAGAAAGGGGGAGAGAGGCAGCCAGCAGCTTCAGAGCTGAGGGAGGCCCGACATATTGGCACTTTTTCTTCTTTTTTTTTTCTTTCTTTCTGGAAGCCCTGGCGGAGGAAGCTGGCTGTTTGGCCCCACTCTGTTTATGGGGGGAAGCAGAGCTTCTAGGTCGGAGCAGCTTTGTGTGACCAGCTCCTCTGCAGCAGCCTGCCTCCTGGCTGCGTGCGAGTGAGGACAGGATGGCCCAGTTCAGGGGTGAGGAGTGGAGGGGCCCCTGGGACCCAGAGGCCGGAGCATGCTCGCCACTAGAGCTCAGGTTGGCGGACAGCCCACTCCCCTGACCGGCTGGCTCCTGCCATCCTTCCACCCACTTCCCTGGCACCTGACTTTTCAAGGGGTGACCCCCCAGTCCGGTGGGGTGGGTGGGGTGGGGCTTACCGGTAGGTGAGCAGAGCTGGGCTGGGCACAGCTGCAGGTGTGTCTGGGGAGCGGGCGGCCGAGAGGTGTTCAGAGGTGTGCGAAAGGGCTCTGCTCAAATAATCCAGGGAGGGCGTTTATAAATAACTTTACCTCAGGGCCACGGGGTGAGCCCCGGCTTCTGATTGGCTCAGAGGGGAAGTGGTTTTGAACACTACACCTCATAGTTAAGCCCGAGGAGATAGGAAAAGGAGATAAGGGGGGAAAGGTCCCAAATGAACAGCCCTTTTTTTGTTTTACCTGCGGAGCAGGGCTGTTTGATGGGAGCTTGGCACTTCCTAAATCCACCCCGGAGACAATAGGTCACATTCAGCGGGGCCCCTGCCCCACAGGCTCCCCCAAGGCGGCCAGCTGAAGCCGAGGAGGAGGGCTAGGCTGACTCCTTTCCGAGCTTGCTGTCCTCTTGCTCATGGGGCCGGGGTCAGGCCACAGCGCCTCTTGGACAATGGGACTCATTGAGCCCACCCCAGGGTTGGGTTCTGACGCTGCTGGCTTTGAAGGTTGAAGGGATGCGGACAGGGGCCCTCTGAGTGCCCTGACAGAAGGGGACGCACTAGGACCGGAAGCCCCGGGGGACTCTTGGGCTGTGCCTGAGACCCCACTCCTGGTTCTGCCCCTGATCTTAAGTCCCAGGTACCCATCAGTACTCCCTGCTCTCCCAAGCCCTTGGACCAGTGCATGGAACATGGTGGTTTGGGATCTGGTCAGGATGCTCGAGCGACTAGGCTTACAACCGTGTCATTCGAGTGGCTTCACGGTGGGCAAAGCTCCCGCCAACAGACCTCTGCCTCCTCCTGGGCCACAGTAGGTCAGGGTGGACAACTAACCAAAAGGTCAGCCATTCGAAACCACCAGTCTCTCCTTGAGTGAAAGAGGAGGCCTCTACGCCCGTGAAGAGTGACAGTCTTGGGAACTCACGGGGGCAGTTCCACCCTGGCCTGCCGGGTCGCCGTGGCTGGGCATCATGGGGCTTGGAGTCGGGTTTGGTAGCACAGTCGGTGAAGTGGCGGGCTGCTGGCTGACAGGGCCGCAGTTCGAATCCTTGAACCACTCCAGGGGAGGAGAGTCACGTTATCTGCTTCCACGAACACTTAGAGCCGCAGAACCTCCATGGAGTGGCCCTCCTTTGTCCTGAAAGGCCACTCTGAGTTGGAATCGACTCTGTGGCAGTGGTTCGGGCTGTGGCATTGCCCAAACTTCGGCTCCCCTCCTGGCTGATAGCTGCCCATCCCATGGCCATTGGGCCCTTTGGAAGAACCCCAGAAAGCAGCTCTGGAGAGCCTGTGGGAGGGCAAGTGGGGGCTTCTCAACATAGTTCTTGAGAGGAGAGGAAAGGCCCGTGTGGTAGTTATGGGCTCTGTTGTCAATTGGAGAGGATTACAGTGAATAGGTGGCACTTACCCTGTCAATCATTATATAGCCAA
Source organism: Nesogale talazaci (assembly GCA_004026705.1). Classification (NCBI taxonomy): domain Eukaryota; kingdom Metazoa; phylum Chordata; class Mammalia; order Afrosoricida; family Tenrecidae; genus Nesogale; species Nesogale talazaci. The sequence goes on from PVJH01014397.1 coordinate 25,937, forward strand.
TGAGGCCTCTTGTGTGGGCATGACCTTCCCCCTGAGGATTCTGGGAGTTGCAGGAGTTCCTCTTTGGAGGTGGGAGACACACTCTCCCTGCTCACTCCCTGAGAGAGGCTCTCCTGACAAGACACATGACACTATGCTGATAGACCCTGTGCCCTGGGAACTAGAAGAGCCACATAGAGGGAGACCCCTGTGGGGTCTTTTTAAGAAAAATGTTTTTTTTTTTGCTCTCCGGTGGTGGGAGTAGGAGGCCCAGACCCACTGCTGGAATTGACTTCCGTCCCGGTGGGCCACAGTCCCATGCACAACCACTATGCTCAGCCCCAAGAAAAATCTTTTCATTCTATTTCCCCCTAACAGTTCACTAGCATATAATTCACATAGCATACAATTGCATAGTTTAATCACATCATGAAGAGTTGTACAACCAACCACAATTCGTTTTACATTTTCTTCATTCCTGGACTAATTGTTAATAGCTACCCACCCCCCACCTCTTACTGCTCCCCCGCCCCGTGTCTCTCTTGCAACCCTGCCATACCCTGAAAGAACCATTAATCCAGTTTGCTGCCTCTACAGATTTACCTGACCTGGATTTCACATACAGAAAAGCAAGAAAAAAAATAAACCTAACCAGAACAACAAGGTCAAACAGAAAAAAGCTCAATCGAAAAGAAGGCAGAAGACAACAAAAACTAGGACAAGCTGACATGGACCTTAAAGACGAGCAAATGATAGGGGGCTAAATTTTAACCCAACTGTATCTGCAGCAATCTACCTTCCAGAGCATTCTGCATGTTAGCCAGGCTGTTCACATCCCCTGTCCGTGGTCAGAGGGGATTCCCCAGGGGGTTAATCGATGTGCCTGTCTTTCCCCTTCATTCCTTTTCTGTTTTTGTTTTTTTTTTTTATTTGAACTGAGAGGGAGAGCAAGTGCCAAGATGATACATTTTGACCTAACGACATCAGCCACAATCAACTTGACGGTGCTCTCTGTCTGATAACAGGGCTATTTGGGTGGCATCTTTAAACAAAGAAGAGCCACAGGGCACCCATTTGTCCATATGCTGCCAGCACGGTCCAGTGGTGGGGCGGCCTGACCTGTTCTAAACCTTGGCTAGCTACTTAATTGCTATAAAGCAGTTGAATCACCAGGCTTTCTTTAGAGATGGAAGTTGGCCATCCAGATCAAACAACTCTAGCCCCTTCTTGGGATATCAAGCCCACCAGGGAATCTTCTGGCTGTAATTGTTCCCTTCCATGCACTGTCCAGCTGACATTTCCGTATGCCCGGAGGCTCAGCTCTCATTTTCACCTGACCCTCGGACATTCTGGTCTCCCAGTCGATGTCTTGTGAGCGCTCTGAGTGAGTCAGTGGCCCACAAGCCTGAAGACCTTTCCATGTCAGCACTTGGTTCGCAGGGAGCTTTCACCGATGTCACTCGGCTTCAGTCATGTAACAGCCAGGTGACTTAGGCTTTGCTGCCCTCCTTTTCCAGAGGAGGACACTGGGGCTGGCTGAAGTGAAGTAACGTGTCCAAGGACTCCCAGATCTCAATCTAACTCAGCCATTGTGGCTTCAAACCCAAGAGCCCCCTGCGTCCTATCAGGTGGCTCTCAAGCTGCAAAGGTGAGGCCGAGGCCCTGCACAAGCTTCTTCCTTTTAGAAACAGTCCAGCCTTCCTTCCAGGCACGTCTCTGAAGGTAACTGAGGGGATGGGGGTTGAGATAGTTGATGGAAGAAAACTAAGATTTAGAAATACAGAGAGGAACCAAAGACATGAGGTCCGAAGAAGTTCAGCCATGAGTTTGGTTGAATCGTTGTTTGCGGTCAACATAAGTAAGCGTCCACCTGCTACTCGGCTCTGGAAAGATTCAGAGTCTCCTATGGCCGTAGACGACCTCTCCTGTAGCTGCTGGTGGAAAGTTGCATTGATTGACTCATTCATTCACTTACAACCCCCTGTTGAGGGTTAGGATTCTGACACGGGAATGTCCGGAAAAGTAAAACACAGCTCCTACCCTTAAAGGATCTCTCGGTATTATGAATTGAATGATATGCCCTAAAATCTATATTGTAGTCATAACCTCCAGTACCTATAAGCATGATCTTGTTTGGAAGTAGAGTCTTTGGTTGTTATCAGTTAGCTTAACAGGAAAGAGGTTCCTGGGCAGAGCAGTTTCCAATAGATTGGTAACTGGTAACTAACTGAGGGATTGGTGGTGTGAATCCACCCAGCCAGCACCAAGAAAGCAAAGGCTGGGCGATCTGCTGCTGTGAAGGTTAGTTACCAGCGAGACGATCTCCACGAACATACAGACGTTGGACAGAGGATATTTCTGCCTGTATATTTGCATACTGAGATGTCTCAACCAGCCAATGAAGCACTGGAAGCACTTACTCATCTATGTGGAAGAGAGTCATCTGGCCAGCCGACCAGAAGAAGCCCATGACACAGACAGGTGACCCAGCAAAATGAAGAAATCCTTGAACAATATTGTAAACATTCTTTACAAGTAAAATTTTGCTGAAGAGCATGTACATTAACAGGGAGCTGCCAGAAATTCTAGAGGGATTCAGAAGAGGGTGCGGCATCATGGCTGGTGTCAGATGGGTTTTGGTTGAAAGCAGAGAATACCAGCAAGATGCTTACTTGGGTTTTATTGACAATGCAGAGTGACTCTACTGTGTGCCATCATAATAAACTATGGAAAACATTTAGAATAAAGGGACTTTCAGAACTCTTCATTGTGTCCATGTAGAACCCATACATGGGCCAAGACAAGAGGTGGTTGTGTGAATAGAAGGTATGACTGAGCATTATAAAATAAGTTATTAAGGGTTGTATTCCTTCATCATACTAATTCAATCTGGAGTATATGAAGTATATGAAGAAGAACTTGGCATCAGGATCAGAGGAAGGCTAATTAATAACCTTTAATATGCAGATGATGCAGCCTGGCTGACAGAAAATTTGAAGCCTTTACAATGAAGATCAACAACAATGAAGATTGACAACTGAAGCCTTCAGTGTGGACTACAAATCAATGTAAAGAAGATAAAAAATCTTGACAACTGGATGAATAGACAACACATATAGAGAAAATATGGAGATTGTCAAGGATTTCATGTGATTGAATCAATCAATGCTTATGGAAGCAACAGTCAAGAAATCAAATGAGGTACTACATTGAACAAATTTGCTACACATGATCTCTTTGAAGTGTTGAAGAGCAAGGCTGTTGTGTTAAACAGGATTTTTTTAGAAAAACAAAACCAGGACATTCATCCCTTTGCCTTCCAATGAAACTATGATCTTATTAATCCCACGTTGGCCAGGTTGGCACAATAGATAGATACAGCATGAAGGACTATAACAGCTAATTCATACAGCAGGACAGAAGGCTCAGTTCAACTTTTTTCTGTGGAACAGTTAATATACTGGAAGTCCTTCAACTCACTAGGGTTGCTGGGTCCAAGGTGAAGGAAGACAGATGAGTCTTCCCTAAGGCAATGCAGGCAGTCTGGCCATAGGCAGCAAACAGCAGGGTGGATCACTAACAGCCAGCAGCTCAGGAGCTTAGTGATGCAGGCCTGGATGGCCTGGCAAGGCAAGACAGGATCCAAGGCCGTCTCGATGGAACTTCAAGTTCTAGCAACACAATCCATGGGTTGGCTGTCCCACAGGTAGTGTAGCTCACAAGTTGAGGCAGAGAAGTAAGTAAAGTAGATATATGGTAGTCCAACCATCAGAGAGCAAGAGACAGAGGGGGTGGGGCTTGCTGAGCCATGTATCTCTTTGCCCTCCAATGAAACTCTGACCTTATTAATCCCACATGTTCCTATTGGCCAGGTGGGCACAATAAGCCTACCTGTTACAGATGTAAATTTGAGGACTAAGATGGTCTTGACGCAAGCCACACTCTTCTCAATAATTTCATACCTATGAGAAATTTGGACAATGAATAAGCCAGGCTGAAAAAGAATGGCTGCATTTGAATCATGGTGTTAGCAAACAATATTGAGCATACTGTGAACTGCCAGAAGAACAAATAAATCTGGATCGAAAGGAGGATGGCCACAATGCTCTTTGGAAGTGAGGACGGTGTGATTTTAACGCACGTACTTTGGTCACATGACCAGGAGAGACCAGGCTCTGGGAAAAGATGTGCGAGAAAGCAGAAGGTCACAGGAAAAGAGGAAGACGCTTGATGAGCTGGATTGACACAGTGACGGCAACAATGGATTCAAACATGGCAACGATTGTGAGACTGGCGTAGAACGGGGCAGTGTCACACTGCTTCCCATACGATCACTTTGGGTTGGAACTGACTCAGTGAGATTCAACAACAGCGTCCACAGTGATGTTGACCTATGCTGCAGTGCGTCCGCAGATATGTTGACATACAGGGACACGGTTATGAAAATTTGTTAGATGCACCCAAACACCTTGAAGGAAGTTCAGGACCATAGCCTCAGAGGACAAGACCAATGGGCATTATACAGGCCATGAAAACTTAGGTGAGTGGTGACGAGGGTCTGAAGAGACTTTAAGGAACTAAGTTGCAACTGTTGGTCTCTCTTTGTTCAGAGCAAAGGGAACTTGAAGCTACGTAGAAACAATCCAATGATCTAACAGACCACATCAATCCTTGAGACCGAAAGCACTAGATGGTGCCCAGTCACCACTGCAAACTGCTCAGAAGGGGATCACACAATAGAAGGCAGATGTAAAATATAACCTCAAAATGATACAAGACACTAAGCTTACTGGTTGGATGGTTGGATACAGGCAGATGGTGGAACTCTTGAGATTATGGTTTGTGTTAGTCTGGGTAGACTAGAGAAACAAATTCATAGACACGCGCAAGCATATAAGAAAAAGGTTTATATACAAGAGGAATTGAACACCGAGAAAACATTCCAGTCCAGATCAAGTCCATAAGCTCGATATTAGCCCATGTGTCTGAAACCAATCTATACAGTTCTCTTTAGACTCACGAAAGACTTGCAATGATGCTGAATGCAGCATGATCACAGGTCAGTGGGTAGAAAGTCTTTGGATCCAGTGGTGGTGTCGTGCACATCTCAGCGCTGACAGGGGTCTCCACGTGGCTTCTCCGGCACCCAGGCCTGCATCAGGGCAGGTCCGTGTGGCTTCTCCTCAGGGATGTCTCACAGGGAGTCAGCCTTGTCAGTCGAGCATCTCACGATGAGCAGAATGAGAAAGCAAAGGAGGAAACACCAGTTTCCCAGAATCCTCGGGGGAAGACCGGGCCCACAGAGGCCTTATTGGCTGTGACCTGATTGACAGACTAGACGTCACCTCTTCACCCTTAATCCTCTCAAGTCCCAAATCAACACCAGATTATGTAACCTGGTTGTACATGACCTTTCTTTGCCCTTCAGGCCCGAAACAGAGATCTGCACCCCCATGGTTCAATTTTCAGACAAACAATACATTTATAAGAAGGACAATAGCACTAACGAGGTGTGTGGTCTCTGCTGTAGAGTCAGTTTTCACTTACAGCAACCCCATGGACAGGGTAGAACTGCTCCTGCAGGTTTCTGAAGCTGTGAATCTTTGTGGGAATCGAAAGCCTCATCTTTGTCTGGTGGAGCTGCTGGTGGATTTGAACTGCTGACCCTGCAGTCAGAATCTCCACGGGTAGCCCTCTATGCCACCAGGACTAATCAACCATTTGAGATTTAGCAGGACGGTATTTTTCAAAGGACAAAGTTTAAGAGCTCTAAGAAGGAAGAAACAGAGGCAGGACACATGAGAAGGGAGTGATGTTATAGGGAGAGGGTTGCAGCGAAGGAGAGGGAACCAAAGGCATGTCAACCACTGAATGGAAAACGGATGATCTGCTCCGGTCAATGCCCACCTGGTTCACAATAAAAAGTTGCTTTGCAAAGAGAAAGATGGCGGCCAAGAAAAGTCTATGGGGCATCTCTGTTCTGTAATGCGGGGAGTGTCCATGAGGCAGAAGAATGCATAAGCCGCAGGCTAACACAAGGTGACACTGGAGTGAAGTGAGCACAACTGATGCCCTGGAGAAAGAGCAGACACACGCGGCCAAAGGGACCGAGGGAGGGTGCCAGGTGGTGGTGCCTCTGCCAGCCAAGGAACACCTGGAATGACAAGAGATTCGGGGAGAGGCGAGGAGCATGCTCTCTCCCTCAGTTGCAGACAGAGTCAGCAAGGCAGACACCTCCCACTCTCCAGAAACGAGAGACAATAGACCTCTTCTTCTATGTCCCCAGCATGTGGTACTTCATAAGGGCCCTGCTAAGCAATGCACACATTCTGTCTAGGGTGATGAGAAAGTGAAGAGTCCCTTGTAAGACTGAAGATGGGACATTCTGGGAGAACAAAGAAGAGACCAACCTTTGAGGGATGGAAGGTCAAGGAAGACTTCCTCCAAGAAGAGACACAGAGGGGCTGCCTCAGCGGGGAGACCTGAACTCTAGACTCCAGCGTGATTACTGCCAGGAGGAATTGAGGCTGAGCTGCCATTAGAAGCGGTTCCCACCTTGTGCCTAAGCCCTGACTTCTGGATCCACATCAGTTGCTGGACTTTCTAGCATGCTCGAACGCTCCTCTCTGATCCAGAGCTTGACTCTGCTCTTCAGCACATGGTCATGCACCTTGTGTGGATACACAGCTCTCCCTTGCACTCACACCAAACAGGTTTTGTAAAGTGACCGGATTTTAAGAGGGACACCATTGACTGTGGGGGGGTGGGGGTGGTTCTTGATTAAAAATTTGGTCTATATGGAGCAACAGAAATGTTCAGAGAATGCAAAAATAGTATTTTAATATATTTATTTTAATTTTAAAATGCCACGGGGCATTGCTAAATTGCTAAAAAAAAAGTGGGACGTCTGGTCATTTTAGATTTGGGGGACTTACTGGGTTATGCAGATAAAGCCAAAGCTTCCTCCTGACACGCACCTCCCCTCTGAGGTAATCGAAAAGCAGACGAGCAACTGAGACCGCCATGGCCTCCCGCCCACCCCCACTCAAGGAAAGAAACCTACTCCACCATCTTGGCCCTGCCTTGTGCCCTTCTGGCCTTATCTGCGCCTACAGGCTTCCTGCACGTGTGTCTGGTGCAGGCTTGTGCCAAAGATGTGGGCCGGGTCACGTTGTGGGCACAGCGGCCCGGTGACTTAAGCAAACACCTCAAGGATGAAGACAGAAAATTCTCCACCACCCTGCCCTGTGCAGCTGCTGTAGAGTGATTGCCTGGACACAGGAGGGCTGCCACAGGACTCCAGCTGAGCTTTGTTCTCGGTGGATCTCCCCAGAGGGAGCCTGGGGGTCAAGGTTCTATTGTGAGAATCTTGGGCCTGTCAGGAGCAGAGGGACTTCAGCCTGCATGCGCAGTCCTTCCACAAGGGGGACCCATGTTTGTGCTGAGCACTGGGGCTATAAGGTCCAGGGTGGGAGGTGGGGCAGACCTTGGGAGGAAATCTCTGGAAGAAGCAGACGGAGAGTCGGCCCTCAGGTCGCACATGGCCTCAACACTGGAGGATGGTATACTGGAAGGGACCTCAGGGTCGAATCTGGACAGGCTGCTGATAGAGTCAGACCCCTGAAAGGAGAGGAAATCACAGTGCAGGGGCTCAGGAAAGCAAGGGTCCCGGGTCCGTGCACCTGGCTGGCCCTCTTCCTTCACCACTGAGAATCCCGAGGAGGTGAGTGACCCACCCAAGGTCACCATACGGCTGTGGCAGAGCTGAGGGGACAGCTCAGTCTGACTCCCCCCACCTGGCCCGGGACCTCCCACCCCGACTCTTCCCCAGAGGAGCAGTGCTTCCTGGGCGCAGGCCCATTCTGATGGGGTGAGCGGTGGCCCACTTTGCTGAGGGAGAGGCGGGGGCAGCTGCTCTCCAGTGACATGGCTCACAATGGGCAGCCCTATAGCTTTCAGGGCATGGAAAGAATTCTGCTCAGAACCAGAAATCTGCGGAATGTGTGAGGGTGTTGGAAGCAGTTTGAACTGCCCTGGGAATTCGGAGAATGGGGCTGGAGGTGGGGAGGGGGTGAGTTCCAGACTATTAATATGGACTCATGAGCCTGCCGGCTGCAATGCCAACTCTGGGGCCTTCAGTCCAGTACATATTAACCTGGGTGGAGGAGCTGCTATTCGGGACAGGGTGCTGGGGTCCTAGACCCTCAGTTCATGGAGCACCGGGATGTTTGGAGAAGTATGGAACTGATAACCCCGGGTCCTTAGGGTCGAGCTTGGGCAGGAAGAGAATGAAGTCAGATGGGTTTGGGGACAGATCCTCTGAAAAACATGGGTGCCTCTCCTGCTGGTGTATCCCCCTTGTCCCTCCTTCCAAGGTGGGGGATTCGGCACCCTGATCACTCCCTGCCCTACAGCTACTCCCAGCTACAGTAGAGGGGAAGGCACGATTGCTTTTAGCCCTAAAGATGGGGACAGGGACCAAGCCAGGACTTTAGTCTGGGCCACACTCCGAGTTCCTCACCTGGCCAGCCCTACAGGCATGAACTCTGTTCGCCTATGGGAGTGGGGATCGCCAAGAGCTGTGGGAAGTTCCTAGAACCAGGTCGTTTCAGGTTGAGGGTGCAGGAGGAAGTCAGAGACCAGCAACTCCTCTGGGCATTCCAGCATGGTAGGGGCTCCTGGGCCTGTTCAGCAGAGGCTCTGGGCTCCCACCTCAAGGATGCACATGTCTAAGCCCTGGGCTCCTGGGTGAGGATGGGAGGCAGGGCACAGAGAACAGGCTGTGGGCAGCAGGTTCTGAGGCGTCCTTGGGGACACCTCGGCCAGCTGGGGCTTTTTCTTGTCACCCCTCCAAGGACTGTGCTCCTGCCCAGTCTGCTCACAGAAGCCTCATTGTTCTCGGAGCCTCTGAAGCATTTTAGCTTGTCTTGTCCTCCTGGTACCTTTGTTGGCCGAGGTTCCCACTGAAGGCATCTTCAGGGGCAGGCAGGATGCCAGACTTGTAGGCAGGACCAGAACACTCTGCTGAGTGGGGAGTTCAGAAGTGGTGGGGTCTCACCAACTTGAGATGGGTCCCTCCTGGGCTACTGGCCCCAGTGAAGAGGCTGAAGGCCCAGACGCTGCCACCAGACCATCCTGGGATTGAACCTCGGCTTCCCCCAGACATAGCTTTGTGATTGTGAGCAAGTTCCTGAACTTCTCTGAGCTCCTAGATTTCTCACCCGCAAAACGTGGATAAGAGCAGCACCCTACCTCCTTCAGAAGTATTTTGTTGCCAAGGCAGTCGGCTGTGGCAAACTGTAGATAAACTGAAGATCACCTTAGGAAGAGTGGGAATTCCAGAACGCTTCATTGTGCGCATCCCAAACTTGCACCCGGACCAAGAGACAGTTGTGTGAACAGCACAAGAGAGTACCGCATGGTTTAGAATCAGGAAAGGTGTGTGACAGACAGGGTTGTTTTCTCTCACCGTACTTGTTGAACCTGTATGCTGGGCAAATCATCAGAGGCCGACTTCTATGAATAAGAATGTGGCATCAGGATTGGAAGGAGGCTTTTGAACAACCTGTGATGTGCAGATGACACAACCTCGCTTGCTGACAGTGAAGAGGATGAAGCACTTGCTGAGGAAGAGCAAGGATTTGGCCTTTAGCATGGACTCAATGTAAAGATGGCCCAAAGTCCCACAAATGGACCCATAGGTAATACCATGATCATTGGAGACAAGGTAGAAGTTGTTGAAGATTTGGTCAAAAGATGAGTTGTGTCAGGCCACTTTGCTGCTCAAGACCTCTGTAGAGTCCTGAAAAGCAAGGATGTTACTTTGAGGACTCCGATGTGTGTGACCCAAGTCATGGTATTTTCTTTTTTTTTCCCAACAGGCTTATGGGCATATAAGTCCTATGTAAGAGCCATGGTCTTTTCAGTGGCCTCACATGCATGTGAACGTTGGATGGTGAATGAAGAAGGCAGAAGAAGCTATGCATCTGAATGGTGCTGGGGAAGAATACTGAAAGTAACCTGGGCAGAAGCGAGATGATGAGGGAAACGTCATCCTTCAGATGCACCCCCTGTGCTGTGCCCGTGGCTCCAAGGCTGACCATCTACAGAGGTCGACCTGTGGCAAAGGTGGCCACCTTCCCAAGGGCAAGAGGAAGTGTAACCGGAGTGCCCAGGCTAGCAGACAAAATACCACCGGTGCTGGTCCAGCGAGACCCAGAACAACTGTCTGCCTTCGGTTCAGGCGTGGATTCACTGAAGGAACAACCCTAAGCCCAAGACGGCAGCTGTTGCAGCGTCCAGTATTTCTTAAGGATTTATTTCCATATGTCGTTGTGTAATAAATGTTCTCGTATTGGAAATAAAGAAAGAAAGAACCATGGGCTGCTTAAAGGACAAACTAATCCGTCTTGCACTCCATAGGGCAAAGATGGGGAGACTTTCTCCGACAGCCTTTGGACGTGCGGTCAGGGGAGGTCCATCTCTGGAGAAGGACGTCCAGCTTGGTGAGGTAGAGGGACAGCAGTGAAGAAAAGGAAGGCCCCTAAGGAGGTACATTGTGTGCTAGTCAGCGCTGACTGGAGAAACAAACCCAGAGAGCCTCGTTTGTGTATAAGAAAGAGCTTTATATCAAAGAGTAATTCAATATCGAGAAAACATCCCAGCCCAGTCCAGTACAAGTCTGTAAGTCTGATATCAGTCCACATGTCTGATACCAAACTATGAATTCCTCTTCAGACTCACAAAACACATGCAATGATGCCGAATGCAGGAAGATCACAGGTCAGTGGGTTGAGAGTCTTGTGAATCCAGTGGCGGTAGAAGCATCTCAGCGCAGGTGTGGGTCTCCATCTAACTCTTCCAGCTCCAGCGTTCTGGCTACATCAGAGGAGCTCCTTCAGGCTCTTTGTCAGTAATGTCATGCAGGGAGTGTGTGTCCCACCTCCTGCGAGCTGTTTATCTCCGTGGTGCCTCCAAATGAGGTCATCCAGCTGCAACTTGATTGACAGGCTAAACTCCACCACTTCACTCTCAAGTCTTCAATGGACAACAGATCATGTAACTACCATGGATCGACATGGCGGCTACACCAATGGGCTCAGGTAAAGAGACAACTCTGCAGGTCTGGGCAGCGTTTCTTTCTGCTGTGCGCAGGGTCACTCTGGATTGGCACTGGTGAACAGTACAAGAGCAACTTCAGAAGGATGTTGGGAAGGAGAAACGAGGTAATGGCTGAACAGCACTGGACTTTGGACCTGACATTCTCAGGCCCCAAGAAGACCCACCTCTTCAATACTGCTCCTTCTCGTATGCCTTCTCTTGTAGCTTGGATGCCCCTCCTCCCATCTCAGTTTCCCGTGTGGTCTAGCCAAAGCTTCATCTTCTCCATGCAGCCTGCCTGGTTTGCTCTGGTTATCCCTCGACTCATCCAGTCCTTGCAGCTGAACGCTTGACCACAAACCACCAGGAACTGGATGCGGATCCAGGAAGCTAAATCCCTGGAACATAGAATCTGCGAGGTTTTTTACTTCTCTGGGGTCCTTCCTAGACCCAGACATACTAAACCTATTAACACCTCATGAGCCAGCACACCCATCTCTGGTCTTGTCCTAGAGCACGGAGAAGCACCATAGTTTACAGTGGTCTCCGTCATGCTCTGTGCCAACCTAAGGGTTCCAGAGAGGTGCGTCAGTGACAGTCACACCCCACCAGCTGGTGAGGTCATTTTATTGTGCGGTTCTCATGCTTTGCCAGCTGGTGCCCCCCCTGCCCCACCTCTGACTCGGAACCACGAGCCCCTTCCTGCTTGTAGTCGCCTGGGGTTAGCCTGGGCAGGTTTCAGGGTGTCTCTGGGAAGGGTTTCCCGCTGTGATCCTGACTGCCATGCACCAGCCCTCCTGGAGAAGGAGCCCTTTCTGAGAGGGCTGTCCTCCTGCTCCAGGGTTGTGTCCCAGAGCTCAAATCCTTGGGAGCCCAATGCCGCAGTATCTGCAGTGACCAGGCAGACACACCCCGGGTCACACAGGAGGACATTCTCTTTGTGCTCCCACCCCTGATGGTGCTGTGTGCGTTGCAGACTGCTGGCCACCTACTAGAATCTTTTCCAATCTTCTACCCAAACCCTCTGAACCAAACCCATTGTACTTGAATTGATTTCAGCTAATGACAGCCTTATAAGACAGAGTGGGAAGGTCCCCACGGGGTCTCTGTGGAAGCAGACTGCCACATCTGCAGTGAGCAGCTGGTGGATTTGAACTACCGACTTTCTGACTAGCATCCAAGTGCTTAACCACAGTGCCATCAGCGTTCTTTTACCATCCTTCCACAGACGGGGCATGGGGTTGACAGGTGGTATCCATACGGGGCTCCATGACCCAGCCTCCTTCCCAAAGACCATGAGCTGCGTTCTCACCAGTGACATGTGAGTCCAGGACAGGGAGCCCCTTCCAGCTTGGGGCTTCGAGATGCTGGGGGTCCTTCCCTACACTCCCCCCTCTCCCTCCTGGCCCACACCTAGACGTGGTGGTGGCTCAGGCCCCACTGTAGGACTGCACTACCTTGATCAGTGGAAAAGAACAGCTGGAAGACTCCTGGGCCCGTGAGTGACCTCAGGCAGTCCCAGGGCTCCAGTGGACCAGACTACTTACTTTGAGACTGTTGTCAGAGAGAACACTCCTGTGTTAGTCCGGGTAGACTAGAGGAACAAAACTCATAGACACTCATATAAGGGAATGGTTTATATACAAAAGGAATGGAACACTGAGAAAGCATCCCAACCCAGTCCAGTTCAAAGTCATAAGTTCGATATTAGGACATATGCCTGATACCAGTCTATAATGTCTCCTTCCGACTCACGAAGTCACAGATCAGTGGGTGCAGAATCCTGGAGCTGGCAGGGGTCTCCCCATGGTTCCTCGATTCCAGGGCTCAGGGTCCATCAACAGCATCCAGTGGTGGCAGAGCAACTCATTGCTGGTGCCTCCATCAGGGCAAAGCCGTGTGGCTCCTCCTCCGGCTCCAGCTTCTCAGACGCTGCCATCTTGTCTTGTCTGTGATTCATCGTCTCGGAGGCTAACTCCCAACAACTGGGGAGATAGCTTCTCATCTCCACAAGGGAAATATCTCGAGATTTCCCAGACGTATCAGTAGAAAGCCAGGCCCACACAGAGGCCTCCTTGGCTACTCAATGGCTATCTCCAGATGAACAGGCTAGACTCCACCCCTACATCTCAATCATGAAATTAACATAAGCACATAACTGCCACAACTCCCATGCTGTGGAAGTCACTGTGATCAGAGGTGTCCAATCCCAACTCTAGCACACACGTGGACCCCACGGCCCATGATGTGCCTGGTGGGAGAGCCAGAACAGCCCATCCCCCCTGGTTCCTCTCCTCTGCTGTCAAAGACACAACCTCAAGTCTTTATCTCTGGAAAACACAAGCCTAGCAGGCCTTGGCTTCACCGCCAGGCTCTGGATCCCAGTGTAGGGGGTCCCTGACTGCGTCTTCCCAAAACCAATGTCCCGGGTGTAAAGGGAGCTGCCCCAAGAAAAGGCTCAGCCTCCTGCTTACTCACCTCTGTCTCCAGCGTAGAACCGGAAGAGAGAGGGTGGGGGTGGGGGCAGGAAAGAACTGTGTGGACCAGTAACTTGTAAATTCTTCTGTCTCCTGAGAATGGCAAGCAAGTGAAAGATGAAGTTGCATTACAAATTAAGGCAAAGGGAAAAAAATTTCCCCACAGTTTGCAGAGCACACAATTTAGTGAACTCCGTGAATGGAGCCAACAGTCTGTGCTCAACCATTAATCTAAAGGCTGGTGGTTCAAACCTACCCTGATTCCACCAAAGATACAGCCTGCCAATCCTCTTCCATAGAGATACGGCCAGCTGATCTGACCTACTTCCATAGAGATACAGCCTGCTGATCCCATCTGTTTCCATAGAGATACAGTTTGCCAATCAAGTCAGTTTCCATGGAGACGGAAGCTCAGGCAACCCTGGGGAGCAGTGCTTTTCAGCACATGTCCAGTCGTCCTGCATGGGACTCAACTTCATGGTAATCAGGTTCTCCCCTTTTTCTAGCTTCTGAGAATGGTTTCACATGCCTTCTCTTAGCTAATCATTAGCCCTGGGAGGTGGACAGGGGTCATTCATTCCCATTTTACATGTTTGGAAACCGAGAAAGAGCACACTTTAGACATATCTGGGCTCCCATCAGACCCGGGGCTTCTGAGTCTGTCACTCTGATTGATAGTCCTTGTTGAGCTGGCAGACGATGGGCTTTGACTGAGTAAGGGAGGGTGGGACCTCGACCTGACTTCGTGTTGACTTTAGCCAACTCATTTAACCAGCCCAGGCACCGCGTCTTCTTCTCTTAATGAGAAAGTCATCTCCAACATTTCCTGACCGAATGGGGTCTCTTCCCCACCCCCACCCCTGCACCCTGTGCCCGTTTCAATTCCTGCCCTTATCTCAAGACTGAAAGCCTTCGGGCCTGGAGTTGTAGAGGGTGTTGAGAACTGCTGGGGGGGGGTGGGTGGGGGGAGTCGGAAGATGAAGTCTGCTGGGGCTGATGCTCCCAGAGAGGAGTGTCTGGGGTGAAGAGTCATCAGATAGAAGTCTCAGCCCAGAAAAGAACGGGGTGGGAGGGGGAATGGGTCTGGCCTGCTCACCCTGGGTGACCTGCCACACTGGACACATGGGTGGAGTGCAGGGTCAAGGGCCCACAGAGCAGAGAGATTAATCTGACCCCTGCACTCTGGTTTGGCTGCCCCACCAGTTACACAAACACAGACCTGTGCACCTGACGTGACCGCACCCCGTATACTGAGAACCCCAGACCCCAGATTCCAGTGACCTGTGTACAGAGAAGCAGCATTCAGGATTTAGGTTAGACACAAGGAGATTTTATTTTCAGTGGGCGGGTATTCGATTAGAGGCTGGGCATTGGGGAATCCTCTAGTGGCTCTATGGTGGTCCCTAAAGGACATTTTTTTGTGTTTAATGGTTAAGTGCCTGGCTGCGGATGGAGAGCTCAGCAGTGTGAGCCCACCTGCCTCTCCGTAGAAGAGAGAAGGGACAGTCTGCCCATAGGATGGGAGTCTGGGAAACCCTCTGTAAAGAGACCAGATTTTAAACGAGACACCATTGACCAGGGGGGCAAAGGGTGGTGGTGGTTCTTGATTAAAAATATGGTGTATACAGAGCAACAAAAATGTTCATCGAATGCAAAAATAGTATTGCAATATATTTATTTTAATTTTTAAATGCCACGGGATATGGGACAAATGTTAAAAAGTGGGACATCTGGTCACCTTATGTAGTTCTCATGTGTCCTATTGTGTCTTTGTGGATCAGTTTGGAGGTAGTGGTTCTGCTGTTTGGGGTTTTCGCTGAGGTTTCTAGGGGCAAGGGATCCCAGAGGCAGAGGGATGGATGAAGTGTGAGGATCCGACTAAAGCCAGCCTCAAAACATAGGCAGATGGACAGCAGTAAGATCAAAATGACATCCTTACCTCCAGTTGGAACATATAGAGTGGGGGTGAGGAAGCCCTGGACTTGAGAGAACTGGAACCCTGGCCTTTAGAAAAGGAGGAGAGTGAGGGGTTTGAGATTTGTGGTATCTCTCTGTGATATCCTGACAGGCTACCAGACCCTCCCAGGCAGATGAGCTCTGGGGAGAGAGGGGGATGGGAGTCTGGCCTCAAGCCCCCTCTGCTCAAACCCACCAAAGTACATGAGCCAAGACCCCATGAGATGGCCCTACAGAAGTGGGATAACTCCTTGATGTCTAGATTATTTGAATGTCTACATTTCATTAGGAAACATTTCAGATCTACAGAGAATTCAAAAGATTTCTATAGTGAACACTCTATCCACCATCCAGATTCTACAACTAGCCTTTTACTGCATTTGCTTTCCCACGCGTCCACCCACCCCATCCATGTTTCTGGGCATTGCAAGTGGTCTCGGAGTAGCTGCTAATTGTGGGTCTGGCACACGAGACACTCTACTGTCAAGACACAGGTCTGGTTCCCTAGGAGACATCCTGGAGGAGAAGCCACATGGGTTTACCCTGATGGAACCAGACCTCTGAAGCCTGAAAAGCCACAGAGACTCTGCCAGTGGTGAGATGCTTGAGAAGCCACAGAGAGGCCCCTGCCAGCACTGAGATGCTTCTACCACCACTGGATACACAAAACTCTACACTCACTGGTCTGTGATTGTCCTGGTGTCATTGCATGTGCCTTGTGAATCTGAAGACGACTTTATAGACGGGCATCGGCCATATGGGCTAATATCAGACTTGTGGGCTTGGACTAGACTGGGTTGGGATGCTTTCTCAATGTCCCATTTCTCTTGTATATAAACCTCTCCCTTATATACTTGAGTGTCTATGGATTTCTCTAATCTACCTGGATTAACACCGCCCTTAACAACACAACAACAACAAAGTAAAGATTCGCAGTCTGACCCCACCCAATAGGGTCATGAAAGAGAATCTTCTTCTGTAAAGATCACTGTAAATTTTAAATATTGCTAGTGGGCTCTTTCTTTTGATCTTCATGTTATTGGTATATTATCATACGTTCTCGTTTCTGTTTTTGTTTTTTACTGTTTCCGTGAAGTCTCCCAGTTTAAGAAGTGAACGCATAGCGAGAGTAACTAAGGACAATCATTCATTGGGAAGGAGGTGTGTGTGTGCAGGGAGGAGGTGGGGAATTGAGGAGCGATCGATGAATGTGGAAGGGGGAGGGAACATTAGATCTGATATGTAACTCTTTAAAAAAGCTATGGAGGGCTGAGCCCCGGTGGCGTAGTGGTTGTGCGCAGGACTGCGGCCCACTGGGATGGAGGTTCAATTCCAGCAGTGGGGCTGGGCCTCCTACTCCCACCACTGGAGAGCAGTGATGCCCCCCCCCAAAAAAAAAAACAGAAATAGATAAAAAAAGCTATGGAAGTGTATGATATGTGAATATTTGTTTTTTTGTTTTGTTTTGGTTTTGGTTTGGTTTGGTTTTTTTGGCATCACTGCCCTGGTGGGAGTAGGAAGCCCAGCCTGGCTTCTGCAGAGCTGTTGCTGGCTTTGAACCATCAACCCTGTGGGCTGCAGTGCAGCACACAACCACTACGCCACCGATATGTGAATATTATATCAAAAAAACTACTTAAAAGAAAGAAAGAAAAAAACTAAACTCGACCTATGATGACCATGGGTGAAGGAGGAAGAGTCTTTTTCCTAGGGGGCATTGAGTTCATTTTTAATGGTGTTGGAAAATATGGAGAAGAACATCAATAAAGGTTGTATGCTATGAAGAGGATACTCAATTACACGGAATCATACATGCAGAAGTTGTTGACTTGAAGAATGCTTTGTTGTGTATATTTTCCCCAAAATCACGAAAATAATGACACAAATAACAATGCCTACAAGGAAAAAGAAAATGCCCTAACAATGATTGTGGTGAAGATTGTACAACTCTATGGATCTGATTGCATGATTGACCTGTGTGACCTGTAGGTGAATTGCTCATGAAAAGTGCTGTGAAAAAGATCGAGGCTGAGGAACCCCCCCCCCCCCCCACCAGCCCGAGCATCTCTGTTCTAAAAGACCTTGGTGGACACAAGCCCGTGTGCACTCGACAGTCCTGCAGTGTGTGGTGACCCATCAGCCCATCCTCCTATTCATCCATCTCCTTGTTGGGATGCATTTCCAGGATACATGCATCAGAACATATCTGCGTCCTCACAGAGCATCCTCAATCTTGGTATGCTTTTTTTTTCTTTGCACATAAACATGTGATAAAATACATAAATCTGACACATCCCTACATCTGTGTAGTGTCAGTCCCTGTTGGAGCGTAAACCAGGACCACTCCAGAAAGTCCCATCCTGCCCTTTTATGATGGACATTCTCCCACAATATCACAACTCTTCTGATGCTTCTCCTCCTGCAAAATGACTGTGGCTTGTTCTAGATTTTCTTTTCTTTTCTTTTTTGGCATCACTGCCCTTAGGTGGTGGGAGTAGGAGGCCCAGCCTTTGCTCCGTGGAGCTGGAATCGAACCTCCATCCCAGTGGGCCGCAGTCCCGCACACAACCACTACGCGACCGGGGCTCAGCCCTTGTTCTAGATTTTCATTTACATCAAGGAAATCTGATTCATATACACAAAATCATATACTACATCTTCTCTTATGGAGGCTTGTTTTTCTCATCATCATGTTGCCGGCTGTTTTGGAACGATGGTACTGTGATTTACTTAAACATCACCCTTTTAGACATGGATGGTTGTGTGACTCCCACGAGTGGGTGGCACTAGATAAGGTGCTGTGCCCATAAATAGCCTTGGACAATTTGTTAGCAATAGAAATAAGGTGCAACAAACTCTTATGGAGTGGGGGGCATGCAAATAAAGTATATGGGACCCCAGTGAGGAAATTGGTTGCTTCGCCTTTGTTACTAGGTCAGGCTTGAAGGACTCCAACCCCAGAAGCAGAGAAGGGGACCTCACTACCATCAAGAAAAAGAAAGGTCAGGGTCTCTGCATTGAGAACTTCCAGGACCCAGGAGATCGAGAAGTCAGTAATACTGGAGACGGCTCTGACAGTGAGACGTAATAGCAGGAGGGGACAAAAAAGGACTACGGCGGAACCAAGAGAATGAGCCTTTCTGGCCCAAAGAGCAAAGTGGCTACAGTGGACACATAAGTCAACAGAGCAAGGGAGCTGAGTGTCTTTGAGCAGGAGATTTCTTGACTTCTAAGCATTTATCAAATAAGCTAAAGAGATTTGCTACCACTTGACTGAGCAGGGCAGAGGCCAGAATAAGGGGGTGAGGGATCAAGGAAGGGCCTGAGAGAGTAACCTGTTTGCCAATGTGGCCAGCAAACTCCTGGCAGAAGAACTATATCCTGAGTCGCTCCTCATAATGACTTGTAACCTGTTCAAAATCCAAACCCATCGTTGTAGAGCTGATCACACCTCATCGTGACCCTATAGGATGGTATAGATTTGTCCCAGTCTGGTTTCCAAGCCTATCGGTCAGTATGGAAGGACAGTGTCCCCGTCTTCTCCTGTGGAGTTAGCTCATGAATTGAAACCATGGGCCTTTCAGTTAGCAGCCGAGCACTCTTGCCAATAGACCACCAGGGATGCCTTACTTCCTTAATAAGCCCCAGGAGGGGCAGCTGGCGTCAGAACTGATAATAAGGTTGGCCCAAAGAGGTATGTCTGATCTCCACTTCATGGGAAAGCTTTGAGTGGATGCCAGTGATCTTGATCTGCTCTCTTCCCCCACTGGTGGAGTTAGACCAGGTCCAAAGCTGCAGAGTCCATTTTGAGACATCAACCAGCAACTTGTCCCCAGATCTAATCTTCACTGAGCCTGGGGAAGCTCTGTTGACCAGGGCGGGATCCACAGCTCAGCACGCCTCTTCTGTTTGTCCTTGACCAGCTGAGGGTAAACAGGGCGGGTGGAGAGACATCTGTGGGGGCCAGAAGGGTTTGCAGCCTCTTCTTTCTGCCCCAAACTTCCCCTTCCAAGACCCTCAGCCCCTCACCTTGATAGAGTCCTCCCCTTGCAGCTGCCCAGGCCTCTGCTCTCTCCAGCCTTCCCCACGTCCTACCCCAAACCCCGGCAGAACCTGATAACCAGTCATTTACACTAGATAACTGATAGTCCAGTTACACTGTAACCCGACCGACGTCCACCGCAGTGGTGCCTCCACAGGTATTGACTTGCTCCCGCCTTTATCTCTGATTAGAGCCCGAGAGGCTCCCCAGCCCTGTGCCGCTCAGACGTGCACGGGGCGCCCTAAGCTTTCACAGGGCTCTGAAAGCTGTAGCCCGCAGGCCTGGCATTGCTTTTACAAAGCACACCCCAATTTGCACTCCTTCTGAGGATCAAAGCCCAGACACGGCTTAGATGATGGCTTAAAATCTGGAGGATTTCAAGGCCACGGTGCTGCTGACATACGGGGAGGGGTGGCGGACCAACTGGGCGGTCCATTCAGACCTCTCTCCCGGAAAGGAGCAGTGAGTCCCGATCAGAGGCTGACACATGAAAACCAAGAATCTGAGTTTTAAAACACTTCACCAGACCCGAAGGTGGCAGAGTGGGTGTGCTGTGGAGTGGGAACTGCCCCACAGGGGCCTCTTGGTGGTCTTTGTCTTTCTCCCTCAGGGCTGGTCAAACCCACCCACTTTTTGGTTAACCAGAGCACGCTTCAGCCCTGAGCCACGAGGACCCCTTGAGCT
This sequence comes from Nesogale talazaci, assembly GCA_004026705.1. Lineage (NCBI taxonomy): Eukaryota > Metazoa > Chordata > Mammalia > Afrosoricida > Tenrecidae > Nesogale > Nesogale talazaci. The sequence continues at coordinate 46,175 of PVJH01014397.1, forward strand.
ACCCGGAAATCCCACAGAACAAACAGTAGGAAGAGGGGAAGGAGGAGCTGGACGTCCTGTCTCACATCATGTCCATGTTTATTTGTAGCATCCAGGCAGGGCCACCTCCCTTCCCACCAAGTCTTGGAGTAAAACATTGAGCATCTGGGACACGGGCCATGCTGCCCGGTGGCTTGGGGCTCTCTGGCCTGCACAGCACAGACTAGGTTGAAAGGCACAGCCTTCTTTGGCGAAGGCTGTGGAGGGAAATGCAGGTGTCCGTAGGATGAGAGGGACCCAGAGGTGTGTCTCGGTTCCTCTTATGGTCCGGAAGGAAAGCCCACAGGCTTCATTGGAACTTGAGCTGTTGGGAGGGGTGCCACGTGGGTTGGACCCCTCTACCTCCCACAGCCTCTGGCCCTGAGGGAAGAACCGAGCGGTGCAGCTCTATTCGGCAGCAGCTCAGCTTGAAGAATGTCTAGTTCTCTCTTGACCAGCATGCTCAGATCAAGAGAGAGCTACTTCTTGCCACCAGCGTCCCCTCGAGGTCTTCGCTTATCACACCGGGGCTCCCTTTCCCCTCATTCTCCGCCCAGCATCCCTAACTCCATGGAGTCACAGTCAGAGGAGCCCTGGTGGCGTGGCAGGCTGTGCCTTGGACTACTCACGGCAAAGTCAGCGGTTTGAAACTACGAACTATTCCTTGAGAGAAAGATGATGCTCTCTACTCCCCTAAAGACTTACAGCTGTGGTGTGGACCACCCCTTCCCCCCCTCCCCCCCACCAAGGGCAGTCCCACCCCATCCTCTAGAGTTGCTGTGAATAGGACTTGGCTTGTGGTAGTGAGTTTGCCTTCTGAGGTGTCTTCAAACTTGACTGTGTTTCAGAAACACCCGGAGGATTTTAAAACGAGTACCTAAATTCCTCGGCCTTGTCCCTAGTTATCCAGATTTATTATGTCAGGGTGTAGCCTGCTCATTCATGTTAATATGCCTCTTCCATGATTCACATACACAACCAGGCAAGGGCGAACTTCTGCCTTCTCCCTCCCCCGTCCCCCATGCCCATGGTCCCCCTCCCCTCCCCATGACCGCCCAAATATGTGTCTTCTGTGTTCTGGCACACGTGACGTGGCTTTTATGGGTAATTGCTGAGATTTTATGTCATCACTTCTTAAATCAAGCTTTCTCTGAAACATCCTTCTGTCCCCGGTGCTATCTCTACCTTGTTATGTCATCTCCTTTGTTCTCAGCAGTGTCACCTCGTGACACGTCCCTGTCCCCGGAGCTGCTCCTGTGCCTTAGGCTCTGGGGCCTGGAGGGAGGAGAGAGAGAGCTGCTGTGTATCTTCCCAGCCAAAGGGAAGTGGTGAAATTGGGTATCAGTCCCTTATAGAGACCCCGTTCTTCGTCCCAGGGGAGGACAACCTAACAGTTGGTGGTTCAAATGCACCAGCTGCCCCGTGGAGACGAGGCCTGCCGAGCTGCTTCTGTGAAACTGTCACTCACTGCACAGCCCGCAACACAGCCACAGTCTTTCTCCCAAAGGAGAGAGAAGAATCGGCACTCTGGCTGCAACAAGCACTCAGACACACCATTGACATGGAGACCCTGCAGGACCAGGCAACTGACTCTGTGGCAGCGGTCATCTTCGTCCCCAACCAAGGTCTGCCCTCTGAGAAAAGCTTCTTATGCTCCTTTCTCCACACCCCCCAAAGTGAGGAAGGGCCCCGATAAAGCACCCCCAAATTCACCCCTCCTGTGTCCAGGCCTCCCATCTCTTTCTGAACACTTCAAGCTGTGGAACTCATGGTACCGTCTTCCATCTCTGGTGTCACACAGGGCCACACACATCCCAAACCTGCTTGCCCTTGGAGAGACTTGGCCATCCAGGACCTTCCCAGGGCCCTTGTAGTGGAAACAGAACACGTTTTTTTTTTTTTTTTTTAAAGGAAAGAAAAAGAAGGAGGGAGAGGGAGGGAGAAAGAGAGAGAGAGAGAGCTGCAGGAAGTGATCAATGCTTCGCCCAAGTAAATTTCCAGAGAGGTTATTCTTGATTGGGAACATTGTTGGTGTTCCTCAAATTGCAGCCACTTCCTGTGGACTCAACTGAACAGATGAAGAAATGGGTGTGTGTGTGTGTGTGTGTGTGTGTGTGTGTGTATGTGTGTGTGTGTGAAGGACACACCTGAGTTACAGTGCATAGGTTACTTCCCGCCTATTTGGCAAAGGAGAGCTGGAAGTAGACCCTCCTGAACCAGAGGGCGTTCAGGAGAAATGACTGCGGTCAGGAGGAAACTTCTTTGAAAGGTCAATGTGATCAAAATCTTACTTGACTTCTTCGCAAATGACCTTGCTCAAAGAGCTCCAGGCCCTTTGTCCTTCACCAGTCTAGTCCAGATCCAGGCTGGCAAAGGAGGTGGCGAGGAGACGGAGGCCTAAAGAAACACCCAGCAAGGTCTGGGCAAGGCCTCCTGGGGCCAGGGAGAGCCTCAGTTGGGTGTCACCTTCATGAGCTCCGAGCTCACAGGAAGGTGGCGTTTGGGGCCAGGAGCCCCACATCCCCAGGGATCTCTCACTCCTGGAGCTGGAAGGGAGCAGCTGGGACTGATGGAGGGAGCAGCCTCAGGGCTGCCCAGCTTCCCAGGGTAGGAAGCCCCCAATTAAAGAGCACCCCAGGCAGCTGCCTGCAGGCTGGAGAGGAGTGCTGCTGCTGGAGCCCTGAGGATGGGCTTTCCTCGTTAACTAGCAACGCCCCTCCCCGTCTGTGTGCCCAGACACCATGCTTCTCACACACCCGTCCTACGCCACCCTCTGAATGCGCTCCTTTCTCTAGCTTCTTTGTTCTTTCCTCCCTGTCTCCTGCTCTGTTTCTCTGCTTAGGAAAGCAGTTCTTCCTAGTGTCAAAAATAAGCGGATCAAAACCAATCAAGCAAAATAGCCCCCCAAAACCAAACTGAACTCGGGGTTCCGAGACCGTAACTGTCAAGCAGGGTAGAAAGCCCTTCCCTTCCGCCCAGGGAGCGGCTGGTGGTTTCAAACTGCTGGCTCTGCAGACTGCAGCCTCGCGAGGAACCACTGCAGCCCCAGGGCGCCTGCACACACAAGGTCTCACGCTCTCATTTGCCTGAGATCCTGAGCCTTAGTGGTTGTGCAAGCGTCCTTCTCCAGGTGGGTACGCAGCCTTTCTCAGTGTTGGCAAGCAACTGCCACCTGGCATGCTGCCAGCTTCTTGGCGGCACCACATCCCTGCTTGATTCCTGGGGGCAGTGGGGTGGGGGCGCCTGTTGTGTCTGACTCACAGCAAGCCTGTAAGACAGCGTAGAACTATCCCTGTGGGGTTCTGAGACTGTAGTTCTCCCTGGGGGCAGACAGCCTCATCGCGCTCTTGAGGAGTGACTGGTAGTTTCAAACTGTCGACCTTGTGATTATCAGTCCAATGCACACCCCATTACGCCCCTGGGCTCATCCCACACAATTCAATGCTTTGCCTACATCAGAAAGCGTGTGTCATCATCACCACCAGCTATGTTAGTACACTTTCTTTCTTTTTTTCTTTTCTTTCTTTTTTTTTTTTTTTTGGCATCACAGCCCTGGTGGGAATAGGAGGCCCAGCCTTGCTCCCGGAGAGCTGCTGCGGGATTTGAACTGCCAACCCCGTGGGCCGCAGTCTCGCACACAACCACTATACTACCGGGGCTCAGCTTTTTTTTTTGTTTTTCTTTCTTCTTTTTTTTCCCCCAAACCCTTGTGTTGAGGGCTGACTTTCAATAGATCGCAGCGAGGGAGCTGCTCTGCTACATAAGAAATCCCAACCCAGAAGCTGATTGTCTGCGAATGGTTCAGCACCAGGTTTTCCATTAATGTGTGTTGGGTCCGCGAGGGGGCGGCCGCCTTCCCGGCCACGCCCCCTTCCCCAGGACAACGTTCCTCATTTTTGTACTCATTATTATTAGCGCCCCAAGGCCACCCAACTTCCCCTGCCATAACCTAAGAAACCATTCATCTAGACTCTGTCTCTGTAGACTTACCTACCCTGGATTTCATAGACAGAAAAACATACCAAAACAGGACCCAACAACAAAAACAAAATCAACACAGAAAAGCTTCCATCCCAAAGTAAACAAAAATCAAAACCAACTAACAAAAAAACTAGAAAACAATTTAAAAATGGGTCAAAGGAAAACATATGCTAGGATATTAATTTTTAGCCTCACTATGGCTGCATTGGAAGAAAGATGGGCTTTTCTTGTGTGTGTGTATAAGGAGATTAATATACAAGATAAGTTCAATATTGAGAAAACATTCCAGCTCAGTGCAGATCAAGTCCATAAGTTCAATACCAATCTATAAAGACCTCTTCAGACTCACAAAACACATTCAATGAAGCCCAATGCTGGTAGCTCACAGTGGGTGGGAAGTCTTGTGGACCCACTGGCATTGTAAGTATCTCCACATGGCTTCTCTGGCTCCATCAGGCCCTCTCCATGTGTCTTCTCCATAGGGATGTCTCACAGGGAGTGAGCAGAGAGTGTGTCTACTGCCTCCAGTGAGCTATTTTTCTCCTTAGTGACTTCAAATGAGGTCATTAAGCTGTGAACTGATGGACAGGCTAAACCCCACCCCTTCACTTAAAAAATCATTTTATTGGGGACTCATACACCTCTTATCATAATCTATACATCCATCCATTGTATGTCAAGCACATTTGTACACTTGTTTCCCGAGATGGGCTTTTTTAAAGAGTTCCCATCTCAGAACCCCACAGGGGCAGGCCTGCCCTGTCCCTGGGGCTGCTATGAGACGGCAATGAATTTGTTTGGTGGCTTATATGAAAATCCATTCACTTTCTGGTGCGCTCTGTCGGAGGGCAGGACTTTCGCGTCCCTGGCTCTTCAGGGCTGACTTAACTTCTGTACAATCTTCTAAACAGCCTCCTCTCTTTTCCTGCCTCTTCCAGCCTGGGCCAGGTATCCCTCTCTCGGTGTCCTGAACCCCTGCACAACCTTAGCGTAACAACCAGCACAGGGAGGTCCCAATTGCTTATGGGTCTGTGTCTTCCCCAAGCAATATAGGCTAGTGGTCAAGACACGAGGACCAAGGCAGACCCCAGCCTCACTAGGAATCCCTCCCTTCCCACTGCCCTCCCCCCACCCTCCCCCCGACTCCAGTATCCTGGTGCCTCCCTGGAGGCTGTTGAGTGAGGGAGGCGCAAGTGAGTGGATGCACAAGTCTGTGTCTCAGTAGCTGTCCTCACTCTTGACCTTGATTGGCGGGAGGAGGGTTACAGAGAGCGGCAAGCTGCCCAGGACAAAACCGCTCATCATTGTCTGGTCCTATCGGCTTTGGAAGACTCTCTAGGGCTGGGCTTGAACTGAGTTCTGAAAGGTGCTTAGGATTAGCGTATGTCAAGGGAAGGGGTTATAGGTGAGGGTCGAGCGTGGGCTATAGGAGGATGAGAGAAAAGACATAATCCCACGAGGGCAAGCAGGTATCTATTAAGCAGAATATATGTTTTCTTGGTCTAGCGCTTTTATCTCCGAGAGCACCAGACATCCCCTCTGTGGTAGTTACATAATCTGGTGTCACTTTGAGGATTCAGACTGGGGGTGGGGGGGAGTCTTGCCTGTCAATCAGGATATAGCCAATGAGGCCTCTGTGTCGGCATGGCCTTCTGAGGATTCTGAGAACTCCAGTATTTCCTCCTTGGAGGCAGGAGACATTCCCTCAGCTCACTTCCTGCCAGAGATCCCTGAGGAAAAACCACATGGAGACCTTGCCAGCACTGAGATGCTTAAAACAACACTGGACCCACAAGACTTCCCCACTGACTGGCCTGTGATCTTTGGGCATTCGGCGTCATTGCTTGTGTTTCATGAGTCTGAAGAGGACCTTATAGATTGGTACCAGACATGTGGGCTAATATCGAACTTAGGGACTTGATCTGGACTAGAATGCGATGTTTTCTCAATATTCAGTTACTCTTGTATATAAAGCTCCTTCTTCTACACATGAGTGTTTATGGATTAAGGAGACACATGAGTGTCTCTCTAGTCTATCCAGACTAACTCCCCATGCCCCCCCCCCACCCCTCAAGAAGGACAAGGTTGAGGACGTCTTTATTTGGAGTCACCTACAAACAGACTTCTACAATTGGTAAGCTCATCACCACGTGCATACCTATTTTCTTTCGGTGCTCTAAGCTGGACTTGCAGTAGGAATATAGGAGATAGTCAGAGGGAACCTTTCTTGCAAGTGCCTCCTGCATGGGTGCATCTCCTTTGACACCCCCCACCCCACCCCACCCCTGGCATGCTGGGAGGCGGGGTTCATTCACCTCACAATGCCCCCATGACTATTGCTGTCAGCTTGGCTCATTCCAGACCCTGAGAGCTGACCGGCAGGCTGCCTGTGACTCCCAATCCCTGGGACGCTTTCTGGAGGCAAGGTGTGTGCACAGCCAACTTGAACAGAGGTGGATCGAATCTCGGTCAGACTGGCAGGACTAAGGGGTGATCCAGAGACAGAGACGAAGAGTAGCAGCAGGACAGATGGACAGGTCACTGAGGGGTCCTCACTGGGCTGGATGTTGGTCATTCCTGCCTTTGCTCAGCAATCAGACTTTTCTTTCTTTCTTACCAGCGCAGCAGTGACGCCCCTGGGATTGAGTGAATATCTCATTGCCCCAGAGGCTCCGCTGGCCAGCCCGTGGGACTCCTGTTCTGTGGAGTCCCTCTTCGCCAGGGCTGCCCCTCCAGGCTCCTCCCTGTTGCTTTGGGTCCTGCATTGAGGAAGGTTGGGAGAGGGGCTCCGCCAGGGGCCAGATCCAAGTTCCTGCTCCAACTCACTATCCACCTACAGCCTGATTTGGAAAGCAAGACCATGGGCTGGCAGACTCTCCGTCCTCCTGGGAAGGTGGTCCAGGAGCAGTGTTCCTGGACCACCAACATCTTCTGGCGCCCACTAACAATGAACTGATTGAACTCAAGCCCTCAGAATTAAAACATGTGAGCAAAAGGACTTATGAATCTGCCTTTTAAGATGTGTCCCCAGGAGTTCTTGGGAACAAACAATAAAGACAGAAAGCCACTGCATGAGGTCATCCCACCCATCCCCTGCTGGGGGTAGGGGAGGGGGATGGGAAGTGGTCTCCTGGGGTGCCAGGAAGGCTCTTGGGTGGCTGGCAGTAAGGTGAGACTGGTGAGTGAGCAGTGGAAAGCCCATTTCCACTGCCCACGGTCAAGCCACCCTCACCTTCAGGCTTCTTCACACAAGAGCTCTCTCCCATTGGCAGAGCCACCCAGGAATGTGCAAAGGGGCCATTGGGGAAGGGATTGGAGATGGGCCAAGAGGAGGGCGCAGGAAGGGATCAAAGACCTTTTCACCGTGACTTAGTCCAGAAACGGCTGAGGGGCCCTTGCCCGCCATCCAAGAACCTGGATTCTTGACCTCACAATCGGAGACTAAAGGACACCTGACTGACGTTAGACAAGGAGACGGTCAGACGAGGAGGCTGGCATGGGCTCAGGAGGAAGGCCATGGAAGCTTCTCTCCTGGCTGGGTTTTTTGGTTGCTTTGAGACAATAGGGACAGACACGCTTTGTCTCATCTCATTCGCTTCTTCTGCTTCTTCCCTGTGTTTCCTGCCCTTATTCCCCCATCTTTCCTAACCCTTGGGAGTTTTGTCCTGGGGTCAGAGCTGTGGTGGGTGAATCTCACGTGGCTGGGGATTCCGGGGTGTGTGCACCCCCCACTCCCCATAGGGACCCATCTATTGTTCGGCTGCACATGGGGCCATGAGGGTGAGCTCAGTTCTAGAATTGTGGGACGGTGAAGGGCCATAGTCTTATCCCCCCTCCCCGCCCCTGCCGCCCCCAGTCTCTCTCGGACTAGGAAGTCTGGTTTCTTTTATGATTTGGAGTTCTGTTCCACGTTTACCCTCCATCCTAGCCAAGACCTTCTAGTGTGGCCCCTTTCGGAGCTGCTGGGATTGGAAGCAGGGCACCCTCAGACCTGGTCTCAGGATGGAACAGGCTGATGTCTGTATGGTCCTTCAGACCTTGGGATTTGTTGTTCCAAGTGACTTCAGTCTTTATCACCCTTCCTTCCTCTGGGCAGGGAGAGGCCCATAGACACACCTCCCAAGGGCCTCTCACGGGCTTTTCAGACGCCATTCACTGCTCCCCACAGTCACTTTGAGACCCAGGGGACCAACCTGGCTGTGTTTTGAGGATAAGGCTGCCAATCGTCCCTCACATATATTTGAACATCTGTGTGCCTGGTAAGGAGCCCTGGTGGTACAACGGGTTAAGTGTTGGCCTGTTACTAGCGAGGTTGGCAGTTGAAGTCTCCAAGCTGCTTCCTTCCTTCCAAGGGAGGACGACGAGGCAGTCTGCACCCGGGTGGCTCAGAGTTGGGATTGACTTGCTTGGTTGTGGTGCCCGGCATCTGCTGGCGTAGGGAAGTGGGACGCGTGGCCCCTGTTTTCCTAGGTGGAAGGGCAAGTGGAGAATGCCTTGTGCTTGCAAAGCCTTTCTTTCTCCTGTGCTACAGTACTGCCCAATCCTGGGAAGCGCACAGAGGTGTGGCTCTTGCCCAATTTGCCCAAGAGGAAGGGGAATGGGAGGTGAGTCAGGGGCCCTGGGAGGGGTGGGAAGTCGTGCTGGGAAGCCTGAATTTCTCTCCTGTGAAGCTGCTCTCGGTCCGAAGGAGCCACCTTGTCCCACTTCCGGGAGTGGAAAGCTCCATCTTTCTTCTGAGCAGTGGCTGGCTGGTGGTTTCGAACTGCTGACCTTGTGGCTAGCAGCTCAGCTCGTAGCCACTAGACCACCGGGGCTCAGACTCAGGGCACCCCCTCGGACCCACTTTGGTCCTGGTCCCTGGCTTCCCACAATCTTGGATGACGACGGGCAAGCTCTCTCAGGAACACCCTCCTTATTGTGAAGGTACCCGAAGCTTCTGAAGGTGTCTGCTGGCCCAGTGAAATTAATTCAAGGCAGAGATATCCATTTAGAAAGCTATGATGACTTTTTAAAAATTTTATTTCAAAGGGATAGTCTTTTTTAAAAAAAACATTTTATTGGGGGGCTCTCATACAGCTCTCATCACAATCCATCCACACATCCATATTTTCTGTCCATTATGTTGCCATCATGATTTTCAAATCATTTTCTTTCTACTTGAGCCCTTGGTATCAGCTCCTCATTAACCCCCCTCCTTTACTCTCCCCCCTACCTCCCTCATAAACCCTTGGTAATTTATAAATTACTATTACTACTTCATGTCTTACACTGACCGGTGTCTCCCTTCACCCACTTTTCTGCTGCCCTTTCACCTGGGAGGGGGTTATATGTAGAGCATTACGTATATCATGTGAAAGAGGGAAGTCTTGCTGTATTTCCTCAAAGGACACAGGAGGATCACAGGGGACCACTGGATAGAAGTCTCAAGAAAATTAAAAGCTACACTGGTGAAGAAAGCGTTCAGGAAAATTGTGCCAAGGAATCTCCACCCCCACCGCCCCCCATCATGACAAGACAACTGGGTCATTCTTCGAAAGTAGCAAGGGATGGATGTCCTAAGAGCATTTTGTTAGGAAACCTTTACCCTACCCACCCACTATCCCCCATCTTGCCCCCGCAGACTTCATTTTGTCTCTCAGACTTAAGGAGCACCATTCCAGCCCCTGGAGGAGCCCACAATTACTGTGTGGATGAGGGATGGAGCCTCACCTTCACACAGCTCTACACCTGGCTGGAGAACATCCAGACTGACGCTTCTTTCTCCAGCTTGGTCCTGCCCAGCATGTGGAAAGGATCAGGGAGCAATCTCTGTCCCGGCCTCCTAGAGCGCCCTAAGCAGGTACCAGGAGACAGTGAGCGAATGATTCAAGCCCCAAACCACCAGGAAATAAGAGCAGGAACCCGGGCCCCTTGGGCGGCTGAGTCACTGGTAACCTCTGGTAAGTTCCGGAACCTCTCTGGATTCCCCCTCTGCAAACTGGGGAGGCCCCTGTCTGGGCTTCCTTCCCCTCCTGGAGTAAAGGGATTGCTGGGGACAAAGGGCTGCCTTTATGGGACGCCTATTCCCTGCAGAGCTGCTCTCTCAGGTGATCTCATTTAAGCTTCTCAGAACCCTCTGGGCAGGCACTGCGCTTGTTTCTGTTTTAGCGAGGAGGAAATTGAGGCAGAGAGAAATTGAGTAACTTTGAATGCAATCCAGTAGGCGGCTGGATTCCACTGGCCTGTCAGGCCTGAACCAAAGCTTACTGAGTGCCTGTCACTGGGAGGGAGGAGGCCCTCCCAGAGTTTAGGGTCATGCCTGTTAAAATCTAGAGGACCCACTTCTACCTCTGACCTCCCACCCAGCAGCAGCTGTGGGACTTCAGGAGCCTGAGCCACAGTCAGCACCGTCCCTTGGGAGAGTAGCTGCTGGGTCCACTTCGCCCAACCCTGCCGTGTTCAGAACCTGCTCCATCCTTCCCACCTGCCAGCTGCGGGGGCGGAGGCTCCGAGATTTGCTCCGGGACTCGTGGTTGCTGGATGGATGCTCAGCCAGTGCTCTTCTTCTGAGACGGAGGCAGTGAGAGGTTACGGGGTCTTCTCTTTGGGGCCCCCCGTGGTGCCATGGGATAAGCATTGGGCTGCTAACCTAAAGGTCTGTGGGTCAAGTCCACCAGCTGCTCCTCGGGAGGACGACGAGGCAGTCCGCTTCCAATTAGATCAGCCGACTCGGCAAGTGCTGCGAGAGGCGATGACAGTAGGTGTGTGGCTTCAACATCAGTTTTGATGCGATTTTGAGAACTCAAGGATGGGGCATGGCCCACACCTGTTGAGTTCATTTGTCCACTCATCAAACACGTTTACCTGCTGTGTTTCGGGGGTTGATGGCGCAACCGTGGACT
>PVJH01014398.1:0-57308 GCA_004026705.1 Nesogale talazaci
AAAATTATGTTCTTAATAAGTAGTACAAGAACAAGTCTATATTTGAATATATCCATGTTACATTTCACTGAGGTCATTCTTTCAGATAAATATGCTTTTACATCATTACTTTAGCAATGCTTTTCCCTAAAAAATATGAAAATATGTGAATTTGATTCTTTTCCTTGCTATAAATTGAATTTAGAATTGCAAGTACATCCATTCAGGAGAGAGAAAAATCTGCGTCTCCTATAAGATTTACTGTCTTGGAAACTCTAAAGACTAGTTATTCTCTGTCTCATATGGGCTTGTTATGAGTCAGAATCAACTACATGACAGTTTTTCCTGTCATTGATTTGGGTTGTTGTTGTTGTTGTTGTTGTTGTTCACGAGTTAAATGTTTCATTGCAACGCCTGAAGAGATAAGGAGAATGTGCTTGAAGAGCATCAGCTGTGAACTTCAGCAACAGGGATTCACCTCTATCTCACCATTCGCTAGTTTGGGGATTTAGGACGAGGTTGTTATAGACGAGTGAACTCTTGGCTATAGTGGTCCTATGTGTGTCAGAGAAAAACTGTACACCATTGGGCTTTAAATGGCTTTGGTTGAGAAGCAGATCACCAAACCATTCTGCTAAGGTGCCATTGGGTGCACTCAACCTTCAAACTTTAGGTTTGCAGCCCAGGGCATTGATCAATTGCACCTCCCAGGAATCCCCATATCTTATATCCTGTATGCACTCCTTGAATAAGAAAGGAGAATTTCACCCCGTAAGTGTTTTAAAGTTGGCCCTACATGATCTAGATTGCTTTGGGTTTTTCAGACATTCCTCCCTTTAAAACCCTGATTACTCTAGCCAGCTAACATTAATACATCTGTTTGTGGCTATTGTTCTTGTTTTAATACATTTCATATTTCCAGCTCTAGAAATAAGAGATGAAGGAAATTTCTGCTTTCAAAAAAAAAACTTGAAAACAAATGGCCTGAACTACCATTAACACTCTAAATTCCAAGTGCTCTGTTACAGTGGTTTTGCCTTCAGAGAGCTATCCTAGTTAATAATCTGAAAGTTAGGAAAATATCACTGTGTTGCTATGAATTTCACTTGCGCAGACTTGTACAGGTGCTAAAACTTCTAGCAATTAATATTATAGGCAATAAACAAAAAACAAACTCACTGTCACTCAATCAATTTTGACTCATGGTGACCCTACTGGACAGGGTAGAAGTGTTCCTGTGAGTTTTCAAACTTACCACTTTTTACTGGAGTAATAAGCCCTGTCTTTCCTCCTAAGGCAATAGAAGGTCTGAGTTTTCTATTTCTTCTCATCACAATAAGTCAAGAAGACATTAGATAAAAATTTGCCTTTGAACTATGGTATAAAAGAAGAGTTCCGCACACTACCAGAAGTACAAACAAATGTGGCTCAGAATGAGCAAAGGCAGAATCCTCCTTAAAATTGAGAAGAGGGAAACTTTGTCTCCGTACTTTGGACATATGTAACAGGAGAGACCAGTACCGGGAAAAGGACATCAAGTTTGGTTATGTGGGTAGACAAAAAGAAGAAAAGCATCAGGATGTGGGTTGGCAAAATGACTAACAGGCTCAAACATTACGATCAAGATGGCCCAGGACTGGACAGTGTTTCATTCAATTGAACATAGGGTCCCTGTATATGGATCTGGATTTATGGAATCTATCAACAGCAACAACAAAGTCATAATTTTGTTCCTAGGATAATTTTGTTAGGGTAAATTAAAATGATTTTAGGCAACTCTTTTCATGTTTAATTTTTGCTGATATTTAAATATCAGGGCTCTAAAACACCCCCCCCCACACACACACACACTCAATGGAGGAGTACCATAAAAAGGGCAAAATTACAAATAAGCTACAGTGAAATTTATATTTAAAGTTGCAAGCTTGTTTAATTCAATTTTGTCATATATTTTATTAACCTCCAAGATGTGAAATGTCAAATGGGTTTCTCATTGTTCTCATTGATTACCAATATTGTATGCTAATTTTATTGAACTTTGAATTTAGCTTACTAACTCATTGCTTTCTAAGTCATCTTGAAATATTTCCAACAGAGGCCATGGTTAGTGGCCAATTTTGGAGTTAAAAACTGAGAAATATTTAGTTCATTTCAAGATGCATTTGTTAGATGAATAGTATTAAACTTTATTGTGACTGCCTTCAGAAAACTTTATACCAATTTAAGTTCCCCTTATGATCTTTCCAGTATCCAGAATAGATCTCTATATTCCACCTGTCGTTCCAGTAGAGGGAATATTTTTTCATGGTATTTATTACAGGTTCATTCATCTATTCATTGATCAACACATTAAAAACTGGGAGCAACCCTCAATGCAAGAACATTTGTTCTATTAAACTGCCATTCCATGATGCTCATCTTTCCGACATGTACATGAGCACCACAAAATAGGTGCAGAAGCAAATGTGGTGAAGAAAGCTAGTTCAGGGGTCTGGTTGTCAAAAGGTATTGTGCCTGCACTCTTAAAGGCCTGAAGTGAAACAAGCATCCATCTAGCTGAGAAGCAACAAATCCCACATGGAAGAAACACACCAGCCTGTCTGACCACAGGATGTCTATCAGGCATCAAAGAATGAAAAATCATAATATTGTGAAGGAGGGGGAGTGTGGAGTGGGGAATCAACGCCCATCTGTAGGCAACTGGACATACCCTTATAGAAGAGTCGCAGGGAGGAGAGGAGCCAGTCAGGGTGCTGTGTAGCACCAAGGGAACATACAACTTTTTTTTTTATGGGCATCACTGCCTCTGGTGGTCGTGGGCACTACCCAGCCGCCGCTGGATTTGAACCGCCAACCAAGCCTGAGGGCTGCAGTTCCACACTCAACCACTTACGCCACCGGGGCTCAGCGGAACATACAACTTTTCTCTAGTTCTTTAATGCTTTCTTTCCTGCCCCCTACTCTCAGGATCCCAATTCTACCTTACAAATCTGACTAGACTAGAGGATGTGCACTGGTACAGATAAGAACTGGAAACATGGGGAATCAAGGTCAGATGACCCCCTCAGTGGTGAGTGATGATACAATAGGAAGATGGGATAGAAAAGGGAAACTGATTACAGAGATCTACATATAACTCCCTCCCTGGGGTTGCGCAATAGAAATGTGGGTGAAGGGAGACATTGAAGGGAGACATTGAAGGGAGACGGTGTAAGACATCACAAAATAACAATAATTTATAAATTATCAATGGTTTGTGAGGGAAAGAATATGCAGAAGAGAGGGGGAAAATGATGAGCTGATACCAAGGACTCAAGTAGAGTCCTTTTCTACTCAAGTAGAAAGCAAATGTTTTAAGAATTATGATGGCAACAAATGTACAAATGTGTTTGACATGATGGATGGATGAGCAGATTGTCATAGGAGTTGTATGATTCTCCAGTAAAATGACTCAAAAAAAAGCTGAGAGCAGAATAATTGAGATTATGACTAAAACACTCATTATGGGCAATGTAGTTTATAAGCAAGAAAGTAAATTTAAGAAGGTGTAAGAATGTATAAACCTTGGATATATTGAAGCAAATTTTAAAAGTTAAATACAGCAATGGAATTAATGGAAAATTTAAAGATAACTAATATTTATTTTATCAGCGAACAAAGTTTTTATTCTAATATTTGAAGATCAATGAAATTCACTGCAGCTAAAATATGACTGGTGAAGGTAATTCAACTGTGATGTCTGTAATGGGTAAGCTTGTTATGCCAACATTTCCAAAGAAGGTAGGTAGGTCTGTTGTGATAATATGGCCAATGAACACATGAAATCAATTGAAGAGTGGAGACAGAAAAGGCTCAGTGAGCCCTGCTCTTGCCCTCTTGCTCTGGGATCTTCGGACCAGCCGGCTGCCTTGTTCGTCCTGTGCCTCTACCTCCAAGCGACACTACCTGTGGGACACCTAATCATGGACTGTGGAGCTGTGAGTTGAGTTTCCTTCAAGCGCTGCTTTGCCACGCTCCTGAGATATACATCTCTTGAGCTGGGGACTGTTGGACTCTCATCTGACTGTTGGTGACCTGCTTTGCTGTTTGCTCCTTGTGGCTGGATTACCTGAATTGCTCTACAGAGGACTACTCAGCTGCCCTCAAGACTTGAAGGACTGCCAGTCTTCTAGCTGTCTCACTCAAGTGAGTTGCACCGAGCCATTTGTACTGCTTTATAAATTAGTTAGTTGTTTCTATTTTATCTTATATACTCTTCTCTCTATATAAATATATAAAGAGAATTATAGTGTCCCGATTTTGTTTCTCTAGAGAACCCTGTCTACCACAATGTCCTTCCAATTTATTTGAATTATTAAAGATTAATCTTTATTAGGGTGTTTGCTGTCCAAGTATTGACACTTTTCATCATTCTTCAATTTAATTTCATCCCAAACCAGTGCAATTCAAAAGAATTTTATGTTCCTTCTTTGCGTGTATTTGTGTCCTTCTTTCCTTCCTTCCTTCCTTCATCTTTCCTTCTCTCCCTTTCTTTTTTTCCCTTTTTCTTCCTCTTTTCTTCTCTGTCCCCTTTATCTTCTCCTTTATCTTATTTCCCTTATTTTTTCTCAGTCAAATGCAGTGTTTTATTTGTGAAGCTGATATTAGAATAAAAGCAGATTTATATCTGTGCAAATAATACTAAGAATGATCTATTTAAAGATATATATGTTTGTTGCTACTCTGTAAACATTTACATTTCTTCCAATGTAAAATATGGGAGAAAATATTTTGCCTGTCAATTTAGATAAAGGACACATTTTGTTTTATGAAAAAGTAATTTGGGTTCTGTGGTGGTGAACTAATAGATATTATGACTGCGTCATCAAGTGTGTTCTTTGAACTTATTGTATTAGAGGCTGATTAAAACTGAAGGAAAGCAGTGAGGAGATGGATAATTTAAATCCTAACCCAGGACAAAGATGTCTCTTAGACACTGCAAGGAGACTGACCTGGCTTTCTGCTCCCATTGATAGACTCAGACCCCCCACATGGGCAGTTCTGTTCTGGTCTGTAGGCTCACTACGAGTCAACATCAACTCTATGGCAGAGAGAGCTTGTATTCATTTTATATGCTAAGTGCATGTTATTATAAGTACTAATATTGATTTTAAGTTATGTTGTTTTCTTTTGTGTTTGTCTATTTTGGGGGGCATCACTGCCCTCTGG
This sequence comes from Nesogale talazaci, assembly GCA_004026705.1. Taxonomy (NCBI): domain Eukaryota; kingdom Metazoa; phylum Chordata; class Mammalia; order Afrosoricida; family Tenrecidae; genus Nesogale; species Nesogale talazaci. The sequence continues at coordinate 5,188 of PVJH01014398.1, forward strand.
TGGTCGTGAGTTATGTTGTTTTCACTGGAAAGAATAAAACTGAAAACATTTATGAAGATAGTGATAGAATTATGGTGGAGGGAATATTAAATTTTCATGGACTTTCTTTCCAAGAAAAATTTGGAAATAATACAGCCTGAATATTCTTCAAAGGAAGGGGTGGTGAGAATTTGTCCCACATACTTTGGACATGTTATCAAAAAGAGACTTGGTGGAAGGATGGCTAGAAAGGAAAACCATCAATAAGATGGATTGACACAGTGGCTTTAACAATGGACTCATGTAAAGAACAATCGTGCAGTTGATGCAGAGAAATGTTTCATCTTGTTATAGTGTGTTAGTCTGGGTAGACTAGAGGAACAAAATATCAGAAACACGCATATAGCTATAAGGAAAAGGTTTATATACAAAAGGAATGGGACATGGAGAAAGCATCCCAGCCCAGTCTAGTTCAAAGTCATAAGTCCGGTATTAACCCATATGCCCGAAATCAGTCTATAAAGTCTTCTTCTGACTCACGAAGTCACAGGTCATTGGGTGCAGAATCCCAGTGCTGGCAGGGCATCTCGCCTCCAGGGCTCAGAGTCCATCAACAGCAGAAGAAACTCATTGCTGACAGAGGTCTCCATCTGGCTGCCCCAGCTTCAGAGGTCTGGTTCCATCAGGGCAAAGCTGTGTGGTCTCTCCACTGGCTCCTCCAGCTTCTCAAACGCCACCATTCTGTGTTGCCTGTGACTAATCATCTCTGAAACTAACTCCCAACAACTGGGGAAGATAGCTTCTCATCGTCACGAGGGAAATATCGCGAGATTTCCCTGGAGTCTCAGGTGAAAGCCATGCCTAAACAGAGGCCTCATTGGCTACTCAATGGCTTTCTCCTGATTAACAGGCCAGACTCCACCCCTACATTTCAATTATAAAATTAACATAGGCACATGACTGCCACATATAGATAGGGTCTTTATGGATCAGAACCAACTAAACTGCACCTAACAACATAATACAATTTATGTCACAAATAAAACTCAAACTCATTGCCACTTGATTAAGTTTCTGACTCCTCATGACCCTGTAAGCAGGAGAAGGATGAAGTTGTCTACTCTCATAGAGTTTTAGGCTCACACACCCAAAAAGGAATTCCTCTCTGTCCTACAAAACCACTTCAAGGTCACAAATATCATTGATTAGATAGATGTACATCTTTGCTCATTTTTTATTTATCACTCCATCCATTCATCCTTTCATTTACTACATGATAAGAAAACAAAGAGAGAAAAAAGAAAACAAAGAGGAATGAGACTCATAAAGCTTATATTCTAGGTAAGAGGATCAGTAGACAACTAAATACATATACAAGCATAATTACAGGTGGAAAAAATCCCAGAAACTCTACATCATAATAAATACTGGAAAATATATATACATGCTGGTAACATATGGGATAACTGGGGAGACCTATTTATGTAACGTTAATAAAATTTTTTCAGAGAATATGAGTCCTTTTAAATGTGAGTCTTGAAGAATTACATGAAATTGTCATTCTGAGAATTGAAATTTGGCAGTCTAGAATTAAAGTGAGGGTGAGGGAAATCTTCCAAAACAGATGTTTTTTTTCTTCCTGCAGTCAATGATATATTCAATATTCTTCACCAAAACAAAAATTCAAATGCATCAATTTGCCTTTTGTTTTCTAGCTTTTGCATGCACTTAAAGCTATTGAGAACACCTTTGTTCTCAAAATTCTGTTATGTACTTTTTTTACAACTTAACTTGTCCTTTTATAGCAGGTTTTTCCAATGTGATATGATTTCTGTCTTAGAAGGAGTATAGCTAAAATTCTCAGAAGCAAGGTGAGTGACACTTTGGTCTCACTTTGGACATGTTATCATGAAGGACTTGCCCCTACAGCATGACAGACATCGTACTAGGTAAACTGGAGGGTCAGTGAAAATGAGGAAGCGTCTCAACAAAGTATTTTGGCACCGTGGCTGCAGTAGTGGACTCAAACAGGCAACCATCTAAATGAGTTGTCAACTAAGTCTATGTGGAAGAAGCACATAATCATCAGTCACCGAAGGACTGTAAATCATATAATCTGAAGTTGAAGCAGGGACTAGCATCTGAACCTAAATCATGTGAATCCGGTTTGCAGAAGGATATGGACGAGAGTGGGGACCCAAGATATGGTACATGCATGGGAACTACATCGAAATAAGTCTCCGGTGACCTACCTTTATCCAAAATATTATGCTTTGAAGACTTGAGAATCAACTCTTTTTACTTAAATAGCTTTGATTTTTACTATTTAATAGGAAGCTAGCTTAGTCAAATGTACATTTAAACAAGTGACTGCTCAAAAATCTATTCAACTCCTTTTCTTAGCTAACATTTTTAGAGTTGGTCTATGACATGAATGATTTAAAGGTTGGTCTTTTATACTTCTCCACAGTTCGCTTGTCCCCTAGCTTTGTGCTCTTTTTTTTTTCAGAGTTTCCTGCACCTGCATAGTCAGAGGTTCAACACAGCCAGCAGCTGGACTTCTACTCCCATCAGCAGGTTTACTCATGGAAATCACAGGGGAACTCTGTCAATGAACACCGACTCAATGGAAGTGAGTTTGGTTTGAGGTTGGTTTCATTGGCTGTGATTGCCCAGGGCTTCATTCCTCAGGTCAGGTATGTGGTGAAGTTTCTTTTACAGATTTGGCTGTCATGCAGCAAGCCAGAACAGGAACTCATTCTTAGGCTTGAGTTGCAACACATGTGAAATATCCATTCACCTGAACTGTTTTCTTCTCCACACACTGACTCCCTCCATAATGATGCATATTTTATTTTATTCCCCACAGCCTCCAAATAATTGTTTCTGCATTTGCTCATCATCTATTGCAGCTATCTGTGGGATGGTTGGTTTGGTAGGGGCATACTACACCAAATTAGAAGTCTCAAAAGGTCTGACTTCTTGAAAGATACATAAATGCATAGTGAATGGGCACTATAATAAAGCCAGGTGTGTTTTTTTATGATGTGTATGTTTAAAAAAGAAGTGAACTAAGTGAATGAGATATTGTTTTATGGTACAAAGGTGAGTGTGATTATACAAATACAGAGACAAATATTAGGGGAATTCAAAGGATATTGCTGCAAAATTGTAGACACCATTATGAAACAAAACTATCAAAAACGTGAACCTTTTGTCTTTCAACAGACAATAGACCCAAGGTCTATTTTTTTCCTAAAGATAAGTTTTCATTTCTCTAACTGAAGGATTCTGTATTTTTTATTTATGTCATTCTATCAAAATTGTATTTTGAATCTCCTCAAAATCTTCTTGGAATTTTGGGAACAAATAGAAGTCTGAAGGGGTTGTAGGGTGGATCGGGTGAGATTCCCTAATCAAATTGTATAGGACAATTCTTGCTAACCACAGGTACATTGTTATTATACGAAAATGTTCTTTAATGTAGCACTCATGACCTTTTCCTCAACAATGCAGCATTAGCTTTATTAACAGCTCTCCCTAACAAGCTCCCATAGTCATCCAATGCCCTTGGAGAAAATAAAACAAGATTATTTCTTTGAATTTAAAATAAAGATAAACAAACAAATGAAAAATGCTGTTGTAATCTTGTGAATAGACCTCTCTGTCCTGCCATTAACTGAATCAACATGCTTTCTATGAAGCCCCTGGGTTCAAGGGGTCTTATGTGAAGGCATTCTAATGTGGACACGTGCCCTACTGAGAGAATTTGTCTGTAGGCATGCCCCTATTTGCAAAGATATGTTTAAAGACATTTTATTTGGAATATGTCATGCATAAAAATTGGGATCCCAGTAAGAATAGATTTTGACTTATACTTGGTAGACAAGTGGAAATATATAAAAATAATTAGTCTTTCCCAGTAATGGTAAGACCTCAGCATTGACAGCTACAATTACTGATGAGTAAGTAGAAAATTAACTTCCTGAGTGAAAATTTTAAGAAACTAGGTCTAAAATATACAATGTATGTCATCATGTTTCCCCCCAAAATTATCATGATCCTTTCCAAAACGTAATTTGGGAAGTTAAGCTTTCTGCTTTACTTGTTTTGCTTCATTTTACTTTAGCACAGTGAACAAATTCTTTTCAACTATCTTTAGCATGATTTCTTTTCAATTGTTTGTTTCACACCTGAATACTTCTTGGAATTTCTTTTATATAATCCATTGTTGTCTTTGTTTCTCATAAATAAAGTCTTTAGTCTTGATCTCTTTCTTTTTCAGTTTCCTAAGTCCCCTTATCCTTTTCACAATTTCAAGTTAATAACAAGCCCCCAAAATATACCTAATCAGTTCTAAACTGGCAAAGTCAAGTATCTTTCTATTAGGTTGTTCCACAAGCAACTTATATCATAGGTATTCCAAATTTTAATCTTCATCAATTTCTTTACTCATGCCCAATTGATCTGTTTCTCCTTTATATTTCAATGTATAGGACTACCCTTCATCTAGATGGTCATGGTATATGCCAATTTTATCTTGATCTTAACCTCTCTGTATATCTTTAATGGTGTGGCAGTCATATGTTCGTGATGTTAATTTCATGATTGGGATGTAGGTGGAGTCTAGCCTGTTTTCTGGAGATAGTCAATGAGTAGACAATGAGGCCTTTGTGTGGGCATGGCTTTCTCCTGAGAATTTTGGAAAGTCTTGTGGTATTTCACAATTGGAGAAGAGAAACTGGACTCTCAATCTCTGGGTGTCAATCTCTGAGATGACGAACTCCTGACCAGACGAGATGACAGCATGCTGATCCATCCTGATTCCTGGAGAATGGAGGAGCTGGAGTAGTGGCCACATGGGCTTGCCCTGATGGAACCAGACCTCTGGGGCCAGAGAAACCACAGAGAGACCCCTGCCAGCACTGAGATGCTTCTGCCACCAACGGATACTGCTGATGGACTCTGAGCCCTGGAAATGAGGAGCCTTGTGGAGACCCCTGCCAGATACACAAGACTCTGCACCCACTGGTCTGTGACTTCGTGAGTTGGAAGGAGACTTTATAGACTATTATTGGACATATGGGCTAATATCAGACTTTTGACCTTGGACTGGACTGGGTTGGGATGCTTTCTCAATGTTCCATTCCTCTTGTATATAAGACTTTCCCTTATATCCATATGCTTGGCTATGACTTGTTTTTCTAGACTACCCAGACTAACACAAATGGTGATGATGGGAGTAAGCAAGACACATAGAAGAATCACATCTCATTCCTTAATATACCTCCAAAATACAGAATCCACTAACTGGCCAAAGACATTCACTATGTTGGAGCAAAGGTTGTACTATTGGTAAGCACTTGACGGATAACCCAAAGGTTGGCAGTTCAAACCACCAGCAGCTCAGCAGGAAGAAAAAAGATGGTAATCTGCTCCCCTAAAGCCGACACTCTCAGAAACACTATGGAACAATCCTGCTCTATCACACAGCTTTACATGATTGGAATTGACTTATCAGCACATAAAAGCCTCGATAATATGCCAGGAGGCCAGTAGAAAAGCATCTTGTGACCACACAGCAAATAATTCACAGTCTAGGAGGTGAAAGAATTAAGTACATAGCAAACTAAAAGATTGTGAGAATAAAGAAAATAGAAGCATGCATTATGCATTGCTTTAATACATGAAACTAAATGACTGACTCTGTTTCGCTTGGTTAGTGAAGTACTCCTATAGAAAACTGTTTCATTTTAAAATGAATGGAAAGTCACCATTATATAGAAATCAGGGACATTTCATAAATAGCAAAGTCTTAGTTGTAATAAAAATGAAAGCTTGGAAGATGTAAACAGTCTAATAGAAGGAGACCACAACTTCTTGTGTGTACGCTTTCATGTATATGTGAATGTCTCTATATGAGGTATGTGTATATTATTTTCCTGAAATTAGAGGAATAGGATTACTTTTATTATTTCATGGTGTAATTTGTGGCACATTTGAATGGATATTCTGTCAAGGTAATGAACCTGCCTCTTTATAATCAGGTAATTCCGTGGAGAAAACCAGCATGAAAGGCTGGTTCTTCTGTTTGCTCGCTTCATTCTCTAACATTTCTTTGAAGTAACATAGTTTTAAAGCTTTTTATTTCAATGCATTTTTAAGTAAAATACCCTAAGTATTCTTTTTCCCATTTGGGTGCAAACTGTAGAAACAGATATACCTGTTTTAATTGAATGTCTTACTATGAAAATTTTCTCCCTAACGCATGGTTAAAAGAGTGGGAAAAAGGTTTAAATAGCAAACATGTTACTTTCATAAGAGAGTAATACTTTCATATTTATAAGCATTCCATAATACTTTCATACTTTCATATTAGAGTAATAGTAAGCATATTACTCGAAATAAAAGGTTCGAAAGTCAATACATCAGCCTATACTTGACGCCTATATGCGGTGTCTCATTCCCCTGATCAGAGTATCACTATGAGTCGGAGTCTACAGATAGCACCTAACAACACACAAGGTGGTAACCTTCTCACCCCCAAAATGATTTTTTTCAAAGCTATGTATTTAATTCTTTTCTTGGAAAAAACATTACATTACCAAAGTGCTCTCCATTACACTTACAGCATTTGCAAATCTGGGATTCCATCCTTGGAAACATAGTTGACAGCACCTTCTTGTTTCTCTTCTTCACCTCTTCTATGCCATCGCTGTCCTTTCACGTCCCTCTTCATTCGTGACAATAGAAGGAACTCCCATGATGCTAGGTCAGGTGGGTAAGGTGTGTGGGGCAGGAAAGACATGATGCTTTTTACCGAAGCCTGGCACACTGAGATGGCTGTGAGAGCTGGTGCATTGTCGTGGTGGCAGTCCCCTCTGTGCTACAAATCAGTCCTTTGTGACATTCTGCTATGCAATCTTTTCAGAACCTCTAAGGAGATATCTTAATTAACAGTCTGGCCTGATGGAACAAACTCCAAATGCACTACAAGTTGACATTTCCATTCATTCAGAAATTTGACCGATGTCCAGAATGAGGTTTGGCATCAATCGACATTTTACCTTTTTTAGAAATGAGAAAACCACTCATACACTTGAGTTTTTCCCATAGCGCTGTCCTAATAAGCTGTGTTCAACATCACAACTGCTTCTGCGGCAATTTTTCACCAAGTAGGAAACAAAATTTCACAGCCACACACTGTTCTCTTAAATTGGACATCACACACACAAAAACAAGGTACAGCAAAACTGCTTTTGCAAAAAAATTCACTGTGACCAGAGAAAAACTTTGCAGGTGACACCACTGGGTGCACTAACACAGAGTGAGTTGCTGGATGCTCTCAAATTGGGAAGAATGGTACTGTGAAAGCTCCACTCCATCCATAACTCTATATATATATATATATATATATATATACATATATATATATATATATATAATCCCCAGGTGAACCCCAGTACTCAACCCCATCAGTACTTAAGAAATTGGATTTTGACACACAATGTGGAGAAAATTTTTGCATCAGAACTTGAAAAAAGAATCAGAATCTGACCCCATGCATGTGATGTGTTGTAAACAATAGCAGTTTGTGCTTTGGTCATTTGGCATTAATTGACCTTGCTAGCACACATTATTTAGACCTTTGAGAATGTTGTTCCAAGCATTTTGCTGTGATTTTCTAGCTATAATTTTAGTTTTTGTGGCTTTCTGTACTGTTTTTAGATTTTAAAAAAAACATGGGTCCTAAGAGATTTTTGAAAAGCATCATTATAAGGAACTGGTTAACCATATTATCTATATTGCTGATAATAATTGAGTAAATTCTTTTAGAGAAGTTTTAAGGAAGCACCAATAGCAACACAGATTAGACAGGTTTAAAAAAAAATAAAGCCAGCCAGGTCCTAATGAAAAGAAAGACAAGGAAGGGAAAAAACTCCTAAAGTTGATTTTATGGAAGGGGATTCCCCTCCCCCTAAAATGACTCTCTCCACACCTCCTCTCAACATCCGGGCCCACAGATCCAGATCCTCATTAATCTCAAGTTATACTGTGGTTGTAAAAAAAGGTTTTAATATTGTGATACTTATTTAAATTACATTTCTTAACTCTAAGCTTATTTTAACTTAGAGCTTAACAAAGTTTACCTCTAAGCTTTGAAATTCCTGCATAATGTTTTGTATAAAAAGGCAAGTTTAGGGTAAAAGCTTGATTCTCAAGAATGAATTAATCCATTTTCAGTTGTTGCTCTTTTTTCTTTTATATATTTTTAAAAATATAGATTTTATTGGGGGCTCTTACAACATTCAATATGTTGTTCATCTTAAGCATACTTGCACACATTTTACCACATTCATCTACATTTTCTGCTTGAACCCCTCCAGCATAAGCTCCTCTTTCTCTCTTTCCTCTGGTTCTTTATTTTTAATTCCAACTCCCCATATTTCCCCTTCCCTTTCCCCTCCCCCATGAACTTCCAATAATTTACAAATTGTTATTACCTCTTCATATTGTACACTGTCCAACGTGTCACTTCACTCAACTCCCCCATTGTTCTCACCCCAGAGAGGTCTCATGAAGACCCCAGAATTTTGTCCCCCCTTTCTAATCTACCATCCCTCCACCCTCTCAGTGTCACCACTCCCCACTAGTCTCAAGGGATTATCTATCCTAAATTCCCACGTTTCCGACTCCAATGTACATCCCCTGGTCTAGCTGACTCTGTCTGCAGAATTGGGATAATGATAGTCGGTGGGAGGAAGCATTTGAGAACCAGAGGAAAGTTGCACATTTCATTGCTACTACACTGTACCTAGACTGGCTCATCTCCTGCAACCCCTCTGTGAGAATATGTCATTTCACTTATTGATGGGTTTTGGGTCCCCAATCTGAACTCTCCCTCATTTATAATGATAACATTTTTAGGTTTTGGATGCTTGATACTGGATTCCTTTGACACCTTGTGGTCATACAGGCTGTTGTGCTTCTTCTATGTGGGCTTGCTTCTTAGCTAGATGGCCACTTATTTACCTTCAAGTCTTTAAGACCTCAGACACACATCTTTTGATCGCCAGGCACCCACAGCCTTCTTCACCACACTTGCTTATGCACATATTTGTCATCAGCTATCATATAAGGAAAGAGAGCGTATAATGTTATGATTATTAGCTCTTGAAACCTGATAATTAATCCCTTTGGCATCTCTTGGTACCATAAGCTGGTGTACTTCTTCCATGTGGGATTTGTTGCTTCTGAGCTGGATGGCCGCTTGTTTACTTTCAAGTCTTTAAGTCCCCAGATGCTACATGTTTTGATAGCCAGGCACTATCAGCTTTCTTCACCACATTTGCTTATGCACACATTTGTTTTTTGTGATCACGTCAGGGAGCTGAGCATCATGGAATACCAATTTATTAGAACAACATATTCTTGCACTGAGGAAGTACCTGATGGAGGTCCAATGCCCATCTGCTTTCCTAATTCTAAGCATATAAGTATATGCATATTTATCTATTTCCCTTTTGTCATATGAATATATGTACCTATGTATATGCCTGTATTTAACTCTATAAATGCCCTTTACCCCCTAGTAATTTTCTCTATTTCCTTACACCTCATCCCATCCCACCATCATGCTTACCATCCATTTGGGTTTCAATATTTTCTCTCTGTTCCATTAGTCTTAATCGCTCCCTATCAAACTTCCACACCCACCCTGCCACCAATCCTGAACCACGTCTACTCCCCCCATTCCTGGATCAGCCAACAGCCACCCCCCTATATCCACCCTCATATCATCAGTCCCATCGTCCCCACCCCCAGACTGCCCATCCAGCACACCCCATCCAGATAGACCTGTAGAGACAATAACATGCTTGAAAAAAGGGTATCCCATAATGAATAAACTAAGGGAAAAAAACAATAAAAACATCAACATAAAAAAACAATATCCAAGCAAAAATACAATAATAATAACAATATAAAAACCTACGAATAGTTTAAGGTCTGGGGGAAGGCCCAGGTAGTACAGCTGGTACCAGACCAAATCCAGGGCTACATATAGCAGCTAACTAGGGTGGGACGCCGGGATGTGGGAGGTCAGATGGTATTAAGTAGAGAGAGAATGGGGTACTAACTCACCCAAGGGGAGGGTGTTTTTATATCTCCACAAATAGGAACCAGAGGAAACCTCCAGGAATGTCTCTTGGTTGAGTGAGATGGGGTGCTACACTCTGGTCACTAAGTGTATCTCTGGGGATCAATCTGGAGCTCCATGTTCTGTCACACACCCTTAGGTTTTTGGTGTGGTTGGATCAGATAGGGTATAATTCTGACCCTGTTTCTCCATTGTTGACCCCAAAATATCTTGGGTCAGTGAGGGAGGCTGTATTTCATATTGAGGCTGGCCATATGGTCCTCTCTTTGTATTGGCAGTTCTGAGCGGGAATATCATCCTGAAAGCTCAGTGGGCCAGGATGTACCTCATTCTAGCTTCCTCCCTTTCATTTATTCTCATGTACTCTGGTCAGGTATAACTCACTCCCCAATCTACAGCTTCAGTGCTGACCTACAAGACAAACTCCCCTGGGGGAGAGGTGGGTTCCCCTGTAGTTGGAATTGGGGTTGTGCTCTCAGACCTCTCCACTGGTTCTCGGCTCCATTGCTTCATGCTGCATTTACTTCCAGGAACACCTTATTTAAGTTTGGTTCCTATTTTCCTGTGGAGATATAAAAATACCCTCCCCTTGGGTGAGTTAGTACCCCATTCTCTCTCTACTTAATACCATCAGACCTCCCACATCCCAGTGTCCCACCCTAGTTAGCTGCTATATGTAGCCTTTGATTTGGTCTGGCCCCAGCTGTACTACCCGGGCTTTCCCCCAGAATTTTCTGTATACGGTAGATTTTTCTTGATACCACTTTTGCATTTTTAAAAAAATATTATTAAGCTCACCTCAGCAGACTCATATTGTGCATGTCCTCTTGCGCTTGGCTAACTTCGCTTAGCATAATTTCCTCCAGTTCTTCCCATGCGGAGATGTGCTTCACGTGTCCATCACTACTTTTCAGCCATGCATAGTACTCCATTGTATGTATGTACCTTAGCTTTTTAATTCTCTCATCAGTTGATGGAAATTTGGACTGCTTCCGACTCCTTGCGATTGTGAACTGTGCTGCAATGAACATTGGGGCCCAGATGCCTGCTCATGGATTCTTGCTTGCCTCTTCTGGGTATATGCCCAGTAGAGGGATTGTTGGGTCATACAGTAGTTCAATTTCCATGTGTATTAGATATCTCCAAATTGATTTTCATAATGGCTGTACATACCAGCAGGTCCACAGCAGTGGATAAGAGTCCCTATATCCCCTCAGCCTCTCCAACACTTGTTGCTTTCTGACTTTTTGAATTGAGCTATCCATGAGGGTGTTAGGTGGTATCTCATTGTTGTTTTGATTTGTATTTCTCTTATGGCTAATGATCGGAAACATTTTCTCATTTATTTATTGGCCATTCTGATTTCTGCCTCTGTGAAACTTCTGTTCCGTTCCTTTGCCCACCTCCTCCATGGGCAATTAGTTTAACTCTTTTTGGGAAGCTTTCAGGGTATTAGGTCTTTGTCTGATTTGTCATTGCTAAAGATGTATTCCCAGTCTGTCTGCTCTCTTATTACTCTTTTGCATTTTTAAAAAAATATTATTAAGCTCACCTCAGTGGACTCATGTTGTGCATGTCCTTTTGCGCTTGGCTAACTTCACTTAGCATAATTTTCTCCAGTTCTTCCCATGCGGAGATGTGCTTCGCGTGTTCATCACTACTTCTTTCGATGTACATAGGTGCTTTATCTTCACTATATCCCACTTGTCTGTTTGTGTCTCCTCTGTGTTTGTGTCTCTCCCTATTTTTGATAGCCTATGTATTCTCTGTGACAGTGTTCTTAGGTTGTTCCCAATTCCCTCATTGATGGGCCTAATAGTTTGGGATTTTACTTCGAGATTAGTGATCTACCTTGAGTTAATTCTAGTGCATGGAGTGAGGTAAGGGTCTTGCTTCATTTTTCTACAGATAGATATCCATTTTTTCCAACACCACTTGTTGAAAAGGGCATCTGTTTCCCATTTGATATTTTTTGGACCCTTATCAAAAATCAGTTGTCTGTAGGCTGATGTTTTTATTTCTGGACCTTCAGTTCTTTTCCATTGGTCCGAGTATCTATCATTATGCCAATACCAGGCTCTTTTGACCACTGTAGCTGTATAGTTATTTCCTATGGGAAGAATTGATTCGGAACTTGACTGCATTGCATCTCAATGCTCCTTCTAGAGTGAACTAGTGTCAGGGACCAGGGTTCTACTGTATGTGGGCAAATATATTCACCATCCTGCCTGCCTCCTGCTACAACTACTCTGGAGGCTTCAGCCATAGAAATAAAGAATAGCAATCCTCTTAACATTAGGTTGCACGTGAACTGACAATCATCTGCTTCCTTCCATCTTCAAAGATGATATGGTGAGTGATGGCTAGACATCTTTTCCTCCATAGTATGTCCATTCTAAATGTAGATCTCCACTCTACACTAAAGACTAACTACTCAAGGGAGTTACAGGCTCTTCCATGATCTGCCTCCACCTTCTCTTTATGCTTTCTAGTGAGGATCAATTGAGATTCCTGACTTACAAGAGTATTCCTTACAATTTGATCCTTATTGTTTAGCATGCCTGTTCCACACATGTTAACCCCATACGTGGAGTCATGCTTTCATAGGCCATAAAACTCAGCTCAGGGCTCTGACTACTAAGAAGCTATTATTGTAATTTTTCTTTCTTTCTGTCATAGCTATTGGTGGTTATTAGTACTCTTTTCTATGGAGTTAGTATGTGTCAGAACCGAATCAACATCAATAGATAGGATTGTTATTAGTGGTAGGCAAGTAGAGACTTTTTAAAATTTTCCTTCTATTTTAGTATTATTTTTAATCATTTTATTGGGGGATCATACATCGTTTTTCACAATACACATACTGTGCCAAGCGCCTTCGCATGCCTGCTACCGTCATCATTCTCCACACATGCACTTCTCCACTTTAGCCCTTGACATCAGTTTCTCATCCTTTCCCCTCCATCCTTGTCCCCCTCCCCCACCAACCCTTGATACTTTATAAATTATTATTGTTTTGTCACATCTTACACTGCCCGATGTCTCCTCTCACCCACTCCTCCAGTGTCTGTCCTGATGGGAGGTTATTTGGAAATCCTTGTAGTTAGCTCCCCCTCCCTACCTCACCTTCCCTCCACCCATCCAGTAACTCCACTCTTACTACTGGCTCCAAGGGTTTCATCTGTCCTTGGATCCTCGTATTTCCATTTCCCATCTCTACCAGTGTACCTCCTCCAGTCCAACTGGATCTGTAAGGTAGAATTGGGGCCATGATAGTTGGGGGAAGAAAGTCTTGAGGAACTAGAGGAAAGTTTTATGCTTCATTGCCACCTCACTGCACCTTGACTGGCCTGTCTCCTCCCCATGACTCCCCTATAAAAGGGTGTCCAATTGCCCATAAGTGGACTTTTGGTCCTATGTTAGACAGGGTTCTCTAGAGAAACAAAACCAGGACATAGTAATTCTCTTTGTATATTTATATAAATAGAAGGATATGTAAGATAAGAAATAAACAGATAACTAATCTATAAAGCAGTACAAATGGCTCGGTGCAACTCACTTGCGTGAAACAGCTAGAAGACTGGAAGTCTTTGGACTCTTGATGGCCGCCGAGTAGTCCTCTGTAGAGCAATTCAGGCTATCTGACCACAAGCAGCAACCAGCAAAGCAGATCACCAACTGTGAGCCAGATGACAGAGTCCGACAGTCCCCAGCTCAAGAGATGTATATCCCAGGAGTGGGGTGAAGCAGGGCCTGTAGGAACCTCAACTCACAACTCCATAGTCCACGATTAGGTGTCTCACAGGTAGTGTTGCTTGGAGGTCGAGGCACAGCATGAACAAGGCAGCTGGCTGGTCTGAAGATCCTAGAGCAAGAGGGCAAGGGCAGGGCTTGCCGAGTCTTTTCTAGCTCCACCCTTCAATTGATCTCGTGTGTTCATTGGCCATATTGTCACAACAGACCTACCAATCTTCTTTGGCCCTGTTGGCACAGCAAGCTTACCTATCACAGTTCCCCATCCTGCTCTCCCCTTCATTCATAGTGATGTGATTCTTGTTCTTTGATGCTTGACATCTGCTTGCTTTGGGCCCCCATGATCATGCAGGCTAGTATGCGTCTTCCATGTGAGCTTTGCTGCTTCTGGGCTAGCTAGTGACTTGTTCATCTTCAAGTCTTTAAGATCCCAGGTACTTTACCGTTAAGTAGCTGGGCACCATTGGACAGTCCTCTGCTCTGTCTGCGTCTGCTCCCTTTTGTCTTCAGCAATCATGTCAGGAGGATGGGCCCATAATGATATGATTTTTGTTCTTTGATGTCTGAGACATGGTTCTTTCCATGCCTCATGGTCACACAGGCTGATGTGCTTCTTCTATGGTGGACATTGTTGTTCCTGGGCCATATGACCATTTCTTCCTCCTCAAGCTTTTAAGTCCTCAGATGTTGTATCGTTTGATAGTTGTGTACCATCAGTTATCTTCACCACTCTTGCTCAATCCTCCACATGTCCTCAGTGATTGTCTCAGGAAAGAGTACACACAGTGATTCAGTTTTTTTCCTGTTTGATGCCTGAGGCCTGGTCCTTTTGACACCGCATGCCACTTCTTCCGTGAGGACTTGGATACTTCTCAGCTAGATGACCTTTTGTTTAGCTTCAGATTTTGAGACCCCAGACTCTATATCCTTTGGTAGCTGGGCACCATCAGTTTTTTTCATCACATTGGCTTTTGGACCTATTTGACTTCACTGATTGCATTGTGTCAGTGAGCATCATGGAACACCAGATTAATAGAACAAAGTGTTCTTGCATTGAGGGGGTGCCTGGGTGGGGGCCCATGGTTCAGCTTCTACCTTAGTACTAAAGCTATAAATATATGTGCCTGGATTTATTCCCTCCTTATATGATTATATTTACATATTTCCATGTCTGTGTGTAGACCTCTGTAAGTGCCCGTTGTCTCCTAGTTTCTTCCTTTATTTCCTGCTGCCTTCCTCCTGTCCCATTATCATATTCAGCCTTCATTTGAGTTTCAGGACTTTCTCTATGTTTCATTGCCCTTACTTCAGTCTTACCAGGCCTCCCACCCCCTCCTCGCCACTGATTCCAGTGTTCCCCCATCCCTGAGCCTGTCCATGCCCCCCTTCCTCTACCCCACACCCCCAAGAAACCATCGGTCCAGTTGTTCTCTGCTCCTGACTGCCCACAAGAGTGCTCCCTTATTAATTCAGTCCATTTTGGGGGCTCAGACTGCATTTCTTCCCCACGGTATGATCCTTGAAATGTCCTCTGTGTTGTCTGCTTCCATAGGGAGACACCGTGACAAGACCTGTTGCTGTTTGCCCAGTCCCCTCTACGGCGTAGGTCCCTGTAGGGGCATAGTCTTCTTGGCATCATGGGCAGGGATCTGACCGGCCTGGGCACCGGACCAGCTGTCTTTCTCATCCTCTGTGACCCCCTGTCTCCATGTGGCTGTGGCATTCTGACCCCTCCCCCAACCTGTTCTCTGCCACCCCTACTTGCAGGGAAGGAGTCAGCCGGACTCTGGTTGTGCCTGGCCCTGTAGCACTCTCTTTTCATGCCTCCTTCAATATGTCCACGCTGTCTTCATGGTAGGATCTGGATGCCCACTCCAGCTTCTGTAGAGATAAGACCTGTGCTCTCCCCCTGGGTGGCTTAGTGCCCTGCTCCCTCCATTATCCTCTTATTTTTCTCCCTCCACCCTCCATCCTTCTCCCTTACTGTGCTGCACCCAACATGTACCTCCCTGGGTTTTGTCCCACCTCCTTGCCTTTCCCTAACTCTCTCCCCAACTGTTATGTTATAGGAAACTTCTCTTCTATACATACCTTGCTGATTGTGCTCACCTCAGGGGACTCATGTTATATTTCTTCTTTTGTGATTGACTGTCTAGGTTTAGCATAATTTCCTCCAGTTCTTCCCAAGAGAAGACTTGATTCATGAGTTCCTCGATGCTTTTGAGTGAAGCATGGTACTCCAGTGTGTGTATGTGCTGGAGTTTGCTCATTTACTCGTCTACTGATGAAAATTTAGATTTTTTCCAACTCTTTGCAATAGTGAATTGCACTGCAAAAAACATTGGCGTGCAGGCAACTGGTTGTGGGTTATTTCTTACCTCTTCTGGGAATATATCCAGTAGAGGGATAGCTGGGTCATAAGATAGCTCAATTTCCACTTTCATTAGGTATTGCCAGACTACTTTCCATAGGGGCTGCACATAGCTACAGGACCACCAGAAATGTAGAGGTGTTCCTAGTTCACCACATTCCTTCTAACATTTGTTGCTCTCTGATTTTCTGATTTGGTCTAACCTCAAGAGTGTGCCAAAAACATGAGATGGTATCTCATGGTTGTTTTGATCTGCATTTCTCTGATGGCTAATGATTGATAGGGAACATTTTCTCAAATATTTATAGGCCATTTAGGTATCCTCCCTAGTGAAACTTTTTCTTAGTTCTTTTCCCCATTTCTTCAGAGGGTTAACTGATTTCCTCCTTTTGCAGGCAAGGAGGGTATTGTAGATTTTCATAATAAGCCCTTTGCCTGTTGTGTGGTTGCTAAAAATCCCCTCCCAGTCTGTGGGTTGCCTAGTTACTTCCTTGGTAAAGTCTTTTGATGTATACAGTTGTTTTATCCTTAATAAATCTCATTTGTCAATTTCAGATTCTCTTGTGTGTGTACCCTGCCCTATTGCAGTCAGCCTTTGTATTCTCTGGGCCAAGGTTCTTAGATTTTTCCCGATTCTTTCGCTATTGGTCCTAATGGTTTGGGGTTTTACTTCTAGGTCCATGATCCACCTTAAGTTTGTTCTTGTACATGGAGTGAGGTGGAGACCCTGTTTCATTTTTCTACATGGGCGGATTTCCATTGCTTCCAGCACCATTTGTTAAATAGAGTACCACTCTCCCATTTGATTCTTTTGAGGCCTTGTCAAAAATCAGTTGTCTATATGGTAATTTTTTTCTGGGTTTTCTATTCTTTTTCATTGATCTGTGTACCTGTCATTATGCCAGTACCACACTGTTTTGACCACTGTGGCTTTGTAGTAGGTGTGAAAGTCAGGTAAAGCAAGTCCTCTAACTGTGTCCTTCTCCTTAAGAAGATCTCTGCTAATTCTGTGCTTTTTTCCTCTCCATATGAAGTTAGTGGTCAGTTTTTCCAGTTCTTTGAAGAAGGTTGTTGGTATTTGAATTAAGATAGCATTGAACTTATAAAGTGTCCTGGGTAGAATAGACATCTTTATTATATTGAGTATCCCAATCCATGACCATGGAATAGTCCTCCATTTGTGCAGGTTGCTTTTGGTAGAAAGGCTTTGTAGTTTTTCTTGTATAGGGCTTTTTTTTGTTGATAGCTATATCCCTATACATTTCAATTTATTTTTGGGTATTATGAATGGTACTGCCTTCCTGTTATCTTCTTCCATGGTCATGTCAGATATATACAACAAACGAATCGACTTTTGTTAATCTTGTATCCTGCCACTCTTCCATACTCTTCTATTGCCGTTAGTACTCCGGTTGTGGACTTTGGGGGGTTTTCTATGTATAGAATCATGTCACCAGCGAATAATGATAACTTCACCTCCTCCTCTCCCAGTTCGATCTCCTTGATGTCTTTCCATTGTCTTATGTTTTTAGCTAGGACCTCCAATACTATTTTGAATAGCAGTGGGGATAGAGGACATCCTTGTCTAGTCCCCTTTTCCAGTGGAATTGATTTAGTCTTTTCTTCATTGACTATGTTAGCTGTTGGACTTTCATAGATACCTAGTATCAACTTGAGAAACTGTCCTTCCATTCCTATCCTCCTGAGCATCTTAATTAGGAAAAGTTGGTGGATGTTGTCAAAAGCTTTCTCTGCATGTATAGATATTATCATGTGGTTTTTATGCTTTATCTAATCAATGTGGTATATAATATTGATGGATTTGTGGATTTTAAACTATCCCTGAATCCCTGGGATAAATCCTACCCGGTCCTGAAGAATTATGCATTTATATACTTTTGTATTCTATTGTCCAAAATCTTGTTGAAGATTTTTGCATCTATGCTCATTAGATACAGATGTATAGTTCTCTATTCCTGTGGGATGCCTTCCCTGTTTGGGTATCAAAGTTTACTGGCTTCATAGAATGAGTTTGGGAGTTTTTCATCTGTTTCTATGCTCTCAAAAACTTTGTGGAGGATAGGTGCCAGCTCTTCCCTGAAAACTTTGTAGAATTTCCCAGTGAAGCCATCTGACCTGGGAGCTTTTTTTGTTGGTAGCTTCTTGATAACCATATCTGTTTCTTCTCTTGTTATTGGTTTGTTTAGGTTCTTGACCTCTTTCTGGTATAGCCTTGGGAGGGATTGTTTTTCTAGTATTTGTCCATGTCAACCCCACTGTTGAACTCATTATAGTAGAGCCTTTCATAGTATGTTGTGATTATCCTCTTAATCTCAATAGGGTCTGTTGTGATTACCACTGTTTCATTCCTCATCCTGTCTATTGTTGTGCGTTCTTTCCTTTCTTTGATTAATTTTGCCAGCGGTATGTTGATTCTATTGATTCTTTCAAAGAACCAGCTTTTTGCCACACTGATCTTCTGCATTGTTCTTTTATCTTCCCAATGGTTCAACTCTGCTCTGATTTTTATTATTTCTTTTCTTTTGTTGTTGGAGGGACTATTCTGTTGACTCTGTTCCAATTGTTGGAGTTTTAATGTGATCATATCCATCATAAGTCTCTCTTCCTTTCTCATATATGCACCTATTGCAATAAAGCTTCCTCTGATGACTGCTTTCGCTCTATCCCAACGGTTTTGATAGGAGGTATTTTCATTCTCATTAGCTTCTAGAAACTTTTTGATCTCCCCTCTGGATCCCCACTCATGCTACAGAAGCTCATTATTCATTTTCCAACTGTTTGCCCTTTCATTGATCTTCAGGTTTATGACATGGTGATCAGAGAAAGATGTCTGTATAAACTCTATGTGTTTGAATTTATGTAGGCTTGACTTGTGACCCCAGCATGTGGTCTATTTTCGAAAACGTACCATGTGGACTTGAGATGAATGTGTATTTTTTGCATTTAGATGGAAAGATCAAAATATGTCTATCAAATCTAGTTGCCTAATTGTATTGTTTAGTTCTATAGTCTCGTTGCTGAACTTCCTTCCCAATGATCTATCTTTCTTTAAAAGTGGTATATTAAAGTCCCTTACTATCATTGTTGAGTCTGCGATACATTTTTCATTCTTTAGGTGGGCTGTTTGATGAATCTTGCTGGTCTCTCATTTGACGCATATATGTTTATTATGCTCACAGGTTCCTGATGACGTGATCTTTTGAGCATTATAAAGTGCCCTTCCTTATCTCTTTTTATGGTTTGAAATTTGAGATCAATTTTATCTGAGACTAGGATTGCTACTCCTGCTTTTTTTGAGTTGCTGCTCTTTTTAAGTCACCATTTGCCTGGTAAATCCTCCTCCAGCCTTTTATTCTTAGTTTATTCTTGTCTGTGATCTTAAGATGTGTTTCCTGCAGGCAACAGATTGATGGGTTGTGTTTTTCAAGCAAGTCTGAGAGGCATTTCATTTTAATGAAGGAATTGAGGCCATTTATATTTATAATTATTATCCCAACCTGTGGGTACATTGTTTGAAATCTTGTGCCTTTTGATTTAGGTGATTTTCTATCACCTTTTTATTGCTGTGCTGTGTTTTTGTTGGGGGCTTCTTTGTTGCCATGTTTTCCTCCTGTAGCCATAGTTCTTAAGTGATTTGTATCGGTTTGTTGGCTTCTGGGTGGAGTTGCGATGTATGATGTTATCCTGCTTGTGCCTGGTGGATGTTAGTCTTTTGGCCTTAATGAGGTGGCAAGGATCGTCCTCAAGGTTGGGAGTCTCACAGCAGATTCTTTAAGTTTTTTCTTGTCCTGGAAAATCCTCATCTCTCCTATTTTGATAGATAATTTTGCAGTGTAGAGAATTCTGGGGAGGCATTGTTTTCTTTCAGCTTCTGGAAAATATTAGTCCATTCTCTTCTCCTTTTTATGGTTTCTGTTGATAGGTCTGCACATATTCTAACATAGAAGCCTTCATATTTGACCATCTTCCTTTCTCTTGCTGCTTTTGGGATTTTTTTTTTCTTTTTCCATAAAGTTGGATAATTTAGCTGTTATATGCATTGGTGAGTTCTTCTTGGGGTTTAATCTAGTTGGCTTCCTTTCTGCTTCCTCTATGATTCTCATTCATTAGGGTGGGGAAGTTTTCTTCCAGAAATTCCCTTGCTAATTTAGCTATTGACTTCTTCACAGTGCCTTATTCAGGTAGGCCAGTAATCGGATGTTGTTCTTTTTCATATCATCAGTCATTATCCTCTGACTTTCCTTTGCCTCTTTTATAATTTTCTTTGACTGCCTTTCCCATTTGCTGAGGTCTGCTTGATCATCTTCAATATCACTGGTATGGCTCTCAACCTCCTGTATTCTATTCGTGAGACCAGTGATCTTGTGTGAAGCTTCAGCTACTTCCTCTGATAACTTCTGTATTTCCTTTTGGTACATGGAATTCATGCCCTCTATCGTGGCCCTCTATCACTGCATCTTTACTCTCTATAACTTCCCTCATCACCTGTACTATTCCAAACAAGCTTTTGAAAATGTCTTTTTGTGGCAGGTCCATGGAAGATTCTTCTATGAGTATTATTAGTTCTGTCACTGAGGTTTGTCTTTCTTGTTTACTTGTTGGGAGTGTTGTGGTATGGTGTTGTTTATGTGATGATTTTGAAGAGGTAGATGCCATGCTCCTAGGAGACCAAGGGGCCTTGGCTATCATCGCAGTGTGATTGGCAATGGTGTTTAAAATGACTTTCTTTGCCCTGTTTGGAGGTAGGTGTGGCTGCTGTGTAGGTAGGTGCTGAGGACACTCAAAATTCAGCAGCAGTAAGAGGTGGTGAGCGCCGTTGGGGACAGCTATGGGGAACTTACTTTAACTGATGGGTAAGTGATAGGGCTATACGAGATCCCTGGGTGGATGTTGGTGTTGATTGAACTAGAATTGCATGACCCTCTTTGTGTTAGGGAGCTCCCAGTACTGGGTAGCTGGTCCCCTGTATTTCCAGACCTAGGCTAGGTTCAGAGGGAGGATGCCATCTCTAGGCCTGATATGCACTCTCCACTGATCTACTGGATGTGTAGATTGGCAAAGAGCCAGTCCACAACTCTGGATGAGATACCTACAGACTGGTCTCTAATGTCCTGTGTTGTGCCATATGTGTCTGGTTTGCACGGCTGGTACCATGACTCTGCTTTCCCACAGTTCCTGGCAAGTTCACCCTGCAGTGCCTATTAGGCCCTGTCACTCAGACTCCTCCCGCTGCGGCAGGAGTGGCTCCAGTGCGTGGGCGCAGTGACTGCTGGTGGCAAGTTTTAAGAGTCCTATTTGCAGTGACTGCTTTCCCTTGTCTCTGGATGAGTTAGCACTGCTGGACCTGACAGTCCCTGGTCCGTGCCTCAGACTCCTGACACGGGGCCAGGTGTTCTGGTTGCAAAAGGCGTACTTGAAAAACCTGGTTCTCAATATCCGGTTGTGCCAGCTAGGTGCAAGATCATGCTGCAGGCCGTATTGCCTCTCAGATTCCCTGCTATGGCAGGGCTGAGTGACTTGCCTGCTCAGCTAGACAAAGCGGCCCATGGGTCCCAGCAAGGACCCCTTTCCTTCAGAAATCAGGCCAGCTGTCTCCATGGCCGAATCACCATCAGACAAAGCAGCGTGTACCACGCGACCCAGCCACGTCCCCTTAACTGTGAGAACTGGCTAGCTTGCCACTGGCATTGATCACCGATAGGCAAAGTGGTGCTCGGTGGGCGACCCTGGCCAAGTCTCCCAGGCAAGTAGATTCTAACTCATAACATCATGTGCAGAGAAGAATTATTTTGAAAGGCTGTGACCTTTTGGAACGAGCTCACCAACGTGCCTATGTTTGGGGTTGAAGTGCCAGCTAAGATTTCAGCTAGTAATTTAGTACTTAACCATTTGTGCCATTGTGGACTCCTTTTTAGTGTCGCACAATAACCCATCAGTATCCTTCTGATTGCATTTCACATACTGAGCTGATACGATCTGTGCTTTAACCACCTTGCACTGCTACTCTTAATAATTCTAGGCACTAATTAGCACATTGCTCCAAAAACTGTGGTTAAAAATGAATGATTATTATTCAGGGAAAAACTAGAAATTAGGCTTTTGAGTTATGTTACAGCAAAGACAAACTTAAAGTTTCTACTCTATCTAAACTATGTATAATAAAATACAAACTTTTAAAATCTAACTTTTTTTTCCTCCTGTTTCTCATTTTCTTTCTTTGCTTGGAAAAGTAGTTTTTTTTTGTTTTTTTTTTTAATTCTATAAGCACAACATTTTTCTTCATCAAAGCCTAAAAGATAAACACCATGTCACCATGATGCATCAGTTGACCTAGAAGCAACTAGCTTGGCTTTTCATGTAACATTATTTACTAGTAGATAATTTACATTGTTACCTGGCCACCCTTTTACCTTGCCAGTGATAGTTCTTCTGTACTTCATGATCATGATATCCTCCGATGTTCTCTTTATTTCCTTTAGTATCATTTCACGGTCTTTCTATAGTGAAGAGCGAGGTTTAGAGTATCTTTAAACCTTCATTGCCTTGCTGAGTGGTTATAGAGTAGAGAGAGACTAAAACATTGTGTCGGATGAAACCTCAACAAATCCCTGATGGTAGAGAAGGAGCATCTGTCATTGCCACCCAGCTGTTGTTGCATCAACAAAGATAAGTGCAGATGCTAGCTCTCCCATGACCTTGAACATAGTGTAAGTCACTTCCCAATGTGCTTTATGGACATATTTTATTTTTAATAAATGTGCTCTGGCATCAGTCTTGGAAAGGTTAACTTTTAGCTTCAAAAGTCTAATTTGAGTAGCTTAAAAACCTGAACTCTGACAGATGGTAACCTTAAGCAGAACACCCAGCAACGTTCTGTACACAGGCATTTTTGTTCTGATAATCTCTTCTGCTCTTTCAAAGCCCCAGGGGTTTTGCAAGTCATGCTTTTTTTCAGTAGTTTTCCTTACCTCACTTTACGTAAGGAGGCCATAAATTTGGTGATAGAGATCGCCCATATTTTGGAAGATTGAAACATTGCAGAAATATCTATTAAATATCCACACATCTCCATGCCTCTCATATCATATGCACAACTGATCCCCACATTTCTCAAGTCACAGTGCATGGTTAAATCAGAGTATTTCTGTCCATTTTTGGACTCATTTAAAAGCATTTCTAAGAAACTAGGAATGTATTTTATCTCTTTATTATATTTTCCTAAATTAGAGAGCTATACATTTATTAAGGAGCAATAATAGATGTTCACCGAAATCTCAAAGCAATATCTGCAGAGCAAAATGATCAAGACATCTTTCCAAACATGATGCAGGCTGTTTGAGGTATATCAATTCATGGTTGCTTGTGGGGAAATGTTTGTTCAGGGAAGACTTCCGAGTCTATGTATGAATTCATGTGAAGAATGCTGGCCTCAAGCCATTGAATGTGTTTGTCATGAAGACAAGCGTGTATCTGTTGTTTCATTGTTGTGCTTTTAGCATGGGTATATTG
Source organism: Nesogale talazaci (assembly GCA_004026705.1). Classification (NCBI taxonomy): domain Eukaryota; kingdom Metazoa; phylum Chordata; class Mammalia; order Afrosoricida; family Tenrecidae; genus Nesogale; species Nesogale talazaci. The sequence goes on from PVJH01014398.1 coordinate 28,980, forward strand.
TTTTACCTAAAGTTGATACTAAGTAAAACTTTTCCAAAATATGTGAATACATTAAAAAGAGTATAGCTCAGTTAGAAACACACAGAACTATGAAAAAATTAATTGCACTTAAATTTAATGTACCTATTATTTGAACTTTGTAAGTTGATGAAATGTAAGTCTAGTTTGTGAACCTTTAATGCACATCTGTATGGGTATGTAATGCTCATCCAGACTGCAGAACAAGAAGATACTTTAAAAACATATTATCGTCTATAGTCTCAGCATTTAACAATAAATCCAGGTATGGAAATTACTTTTCCAGTGGTAGTATCGTCACCTCCCTTAAGGAAGACCATGGTTAAATTCGTGACCAATTCATTTCACCTCACCTACCATCCACTTCTAAGCGAAAGTTTGTATGCTGCAACAAAGCAGAACATGGTTCATTCGAATTGGCAGACTAACACTGACTAAGGATAAAAGCCTCATCAGTCTTAGTCTGAAAGGAAAACAGCCTATGAAAACCCCGTGGATCACATTGCCTTGTCAGCAACTGATCAGGGGTATGATGCGGTTCCCGGGACGGGTGTTTGTTATACTCTGCATGACCTTGCTACAAATTAGGGACTCCATGGTAGCTAAAAACAAATAAATAAGCAGAAAACATGTTCATGGAAAGGTCTAAAATATGGAAGAGTATGGTTTTGTATGTTTATCTAGTACCTTTCCACTTATAGATTCACAAAATATAACTTAGCTTTCTCTCATGGGGCAGTTGAGGGGTTTGAACCTCTGACCTCCTCATCGTAGTAGAATGATGAATCTATAGGGTTACAAGGTTTGCATATTCTTTTCTATGAATCAAAATCCACTCAGCAACAATGAATTTTTTGGTTTGTTTCTTTGGGATCTGTTTTTTGTTGTTTGGGTCTATCAACATTGTTAGACAGTAGGGGGAGCTGTCATCCCTCCAGCATCTATGTAGTTTAATGAATGGTGTGTTTTACCAAAGTGGTGGAGTGGGGTGGGGTGGGATTTAGATTTTTAAATGCTTTAATAGTTAATCAAGTGTATATTGTAGTATTTAATAGGAAGTTGAGTACAAAGCTAAGTTACAAGTTATATCAAAGGTAAATTACTAGCACATATATCATAGCAATGGTGTATAGAAAATGTTTATCATAATTCCCCTTCTCTTTCTTTTAAAATCCATTTGCTTGATAATTTGTTTGTGTTGATGCTGCATTTGATGTATGTCCTTTTACACCTGTAAAAATAATTTTAAATTAAAATTTGGAGAACTGTCTAAACAAAAATTTTAAAATATAATAAAGTACTGCCATGATCCCCCTAGAATCTCTGCATTTTAATATATTTAACATTTCTTATACACTATCTTATTTAATCCTCAAAAATCACTTTTGCACTTGATTTTGTTAATCTAATGTCATGAGTGGAAGAAACATTTCTTAGGGAAAATGAAATCATACCACTGGTGTCACAAAATACGGCATTTGAACCTTGGTCTTTTGTTGCCCAAATCCGTGCATCTCCTCCCCCATGTTACTCCTGCTACTAACTGCTAACACATCCTCTCTGAGACATGTTGATTACTCGGAGTGGTTCTCTCTTCAGAGACACTTCTGTATCCTCAACCTCTTCCTCCATCTCACAGCACTCACTTTAATCTAAAGGTTCTGATGTCATTCCAAAACATCTGTTATAATCCACATGTTAAACAATTCCAAGAAGGGCCAGGTGCTCTGATATGATCTGGTCTGACCTGCCATTCAGCACCTGTTCTGGGTACTTGAGATGGTCAGCCATCTTGTCACCTCTCTGGACTATTGTGGAAACTCACTAGGCCTAGAGACTGGTTCTTAAACAACTTATGGAATAATAAACAACTCTGTCTGTATATTGCCAGAGTGGCTTTCTTAACAATATTGATTCTGCACTTACTACAATGACTAAGTAAAGTAATTCAAGAGCTCCCTGACTATATTTGAGGAAGAAGGGAAATATTTCCAGCCAGACTTTATTCCTTACAATTGTCATCAGACTGTTTTTCAGAAGCTGTTAAGTTTGATTTGCCATTGCTCAGTCACCTAAATTGTAAGTAAGTTACTACATAATTTTGCTTGATTTATAGAAAATACACACAAAATGAGAATATATCAAAATATACTGTTACAAAACCATAGGATTTTTTAATAAGCAAAGGATCATCTCATGAAGCTATTGTTTCTCAGCACTTTCTGATCCAGGTCTATACCATTCAGATGCTTGTGTTCCTATCCCTCTAGTTCTTCATCTCTGAAGAATTCCACATGCTGCAATTTACATATCAAATCAGCAGTTCTGGCACCCTGTGAGGACCCGAGTCATGTTCCTGTTCAATGTTCCTGACTTTCAGGGTGTGCAAGATCTAAGAAGTGTCAGGGTCGTAGGGGCAATGAAGTGAGGGTTACCAACAAACTTGTCACAGAACAGCCCTGGCTAGCTTTGAAGTATAAAATGTAAGTTCATGACAAGAACAAGGAAAATTGCTTGACTCGACTTGCCTACCTTTTCTCACTAAGCTTGTTTACATGTTTCCTTAAAATCCTTTTAAATAAATCCCCATGAACAGTCTGTGTCCTTGGAGAGAAATTTCTGGATTACCTGTTTGGAATCCCACAAAACAACCCCCATGAGCTCCTAGGCTGACCTTCCTACTCTGAATTTAATTGGCCACACAGATAACCTTGAAAACAACTGCTTTACTTGGCCTACTTTTTTTGTCTTTTGATATATCATGACACATTTTTTATTATTAAATGCTTTCATTGGAGGCTCTTACAGCTCTCATCACAATGCATACATTCATCCATTTTATCAAACTCACTTGTACATGTGTTGCCGTCATCATTTTCAAAGCATTTATCTTCTATTCGAGCCCCTGATACCAGCTCCTCATTTTTTTCTTTCCTCCCCCACCAGCCCTCCCTCATAAACTCTTGATAAGCGATAAATTATTCTTTCCCCCTCCCTCCCTTATTCTAATAGCCCCTTGAAAGATTACCATTGTTATTATTTTCACATCTCACACTGACTGCTATCTCCCTTCCCCCAAGTTTTCTGTTGTTCTTCCTCCTGAAGATGTGTATCGATCATTATGATTGATTTCCCCTCTCTCCCTTTCTCTCCCCTTCCTCCCCTACCCTTCTGGCATCGCTATTCCCACTCCTGTTCCTGGATTCTGTGTAGGACCCACATATTACTGAGAGAACTTCTCTCCAGTCATCCACTGATGAGATACATGTTTAAACACATTCGTTTGGGATAAGTCCAGGCACATATGAGCTAGAACCCTAATAGCTATATATACTTAACCCCTATATGTTTTAACATAAAAAAGCAGAAGACCCATGTAAATATAATAACTACTCAAAAGTTTATGTGTCTATGAAAGGGAAAGATTGATTATAATGACTGTGTTTCAGACCTATATTTTTTAATTAGAGTAATTTTATAGTGAACTTATCTAAAAAGATGCTACTATCTATATCAGTGTTTCTTAATGTTGACTAACACCACCCCAGGTTGGAGTGGGGTGGGGTGGTTAATGGGACAATTGTGGATGTGTGTTTGTGCTGAAAAAGCAGATACTTTATTCTGTATCATAGGATACAAATTGTTTTTCATTGCTGGTGGGGGGGTGAGGCAATGAATAACTTCCCCTGCCCCCCCACAAAAAGTGGGTGGTAGACCAAAGAAGTTTAGGAATCTTTGAGCTACATTCATCCAGGTACTCTATAATTTTGTTTCTGGTTAGTGTAAGCAGGGTCTTAGCTGCATTTTAGCACATAATCTTCCAATAAATGCCCCCTTTTTCCCATTTATTTTACCTATATCATTTCAAGAGGATCACTGGGGGAGTGGTGGTTAGAGTGCTCACTTTGAAATCTGTCCAAACCCACCAGCAGCTCAATGGGAGAAACAAGTAGTCTGCTTCTGGTGATTCACCACCTGTGACTCCTGTGGGGTGGCTCTACTAAGTCTTATAGGGTTGCAATGGGTCCCTCTGGGTCCAAATCATCTCCATGGCAAATGAATATTTGGTTTGGTTTTTGGAATGTCATAGCAAACAGATCGAATTGACCAGTTTCTTAAGGATAGCTAAATATCGTTTTTATTTTCATTTTGTTTGTTTAAAACTGTAAAAACTTCAGCGATCTCCTATCCCCATTATTGGGTGGTGGTACCTCCTCTGACATAACTTTGTAGTGATATGACATGGAGTGTGCAGAAATATGAGACTGGGAAATGGAAGAAGGAGTGTCTAACACCATCTGAACACAATACCTTGAGAGACTGGTATTTTTCTTTAATTTAGGGTATATAATTGTTTAAATTTCTAATGTCCCAGAGAAGCAGTGTGGTTTGCTCTTTCAGAACACGGAGCCAGATATCCAAAATAGGAATCCCAACTCCATCATTTACTAGCTCTGTGACCTTAGGCAGATGGCTAAAAGCCTCAGTTTCCTTGCCTATCAAATGTAAATTAAAATAGCACAGATTTCATAGGGCTGAAAATTCTAAATAATATGTTAGTATCAAGAAGGCACCAAAGTCTTGACCTGGAACAAAATAAATATTCTCCTTGTAACTACTGTTGTTTCGAATGCTTAGTACCCTCTAAAATTCTAAGCAGCCCACAGATATTCAGTATGTGTTCATGGTAACAACACCAGCAATAATTAGAATTTGCTGTTATGAGTCAAAGCACTCAAGAAAAGAATCTTTGTTGGCTATGTTCACCACAGTAGCCAACGTATCTAGAGCTGTGCCTGACAAGCAAGCCATTCCTTAATGAATGAAGGGAGAGTGAGAATCAGGGCGGCTCAAACACTTACATAACATAACAATAGAAATGACAAGTGTGATGCTGACTTTGTGAAGGCCACGTTCACAAACTAAATGCTTGACTAATGCCAACTAGGCCCTTTTACATATGCTATAAAATATCATTGATTATGACTTATGATGTACACGTATGCATATTAATTAAAAGATTATACTGATTTCCAAAAATATGAAATGTGTAAGAAAAACTGGTATAAAACTGAGAAAACGAAGTGCTGGTATTTTGTTATGAAAAATACATACATATACACAGAGTCATGTGACACATAAGATCGATTTGAGCAATATTTGACTGCATGTGCGTCTGTGTATTCAACACCTGTTCTCAACACCGACAGAGTCTATTATATTATAAATGCAAGGTACATGCAATGGACAATAAGTACGTACAATAAGTAGTATCTACTGTGGTGTATTACAAATGTATTATCATTCTTATTGCATTATTATGTTCCATATGTTTTAGTGTATCTGGAAATTTTTTCCAAAGTTCAACTTTCATATGTAGTAAACAGACAATATACTGAAAATATATATTGTCTTATTGATTAGATGCATCTTTATTTGTTTATAGTTATGTCCACATTTAACTTAAATACAGACGGGAATGGAATTTGTTCATAATCTTGCACTGTCTTTATAATAGTATCATATTCACACAATGTCCAAAGTGCATAACCCCCTATTTCACAAAAGGTGCAATGTGTTACATTAAGTAACACATGACTCTAACTGATAAAGTAGCAGTAATAGCCCAATGCTTAACTGACAGTGCCACCAGGGCTCCAAGGATAATCCAAGTTAACATGTGATGCTATTACTACTGCTTTTCAAATGATTCCCTACATTTCCAGCTAAACATATATTTATGACTACTTGTGATCAACACCAAGTTACCTGGCAACACTATCCATAATAGAGTAAGAGAGAGTCTACTGATTGGATCCCCAGTTATGGAAGAAATAGTTCATTTACTGGAGAGGTTGGTATGTTCCTCTGAATTTAACTAAATGATTCCTGTCTCCGTTTAAGGATTGTCATGAGTTGAAGCTAGCCCAATGGACACTCAGTCGTGACACACACTCGGTTTAAAATATGTGCCACCTTCCATCCAAGTGGCAATGAGGTGGTAATTCAGAAAGCTTCATGAGTCACTCTAGAACATATCTATGCAATTATACAACATATCTTGGTTACTAAGCATGATTATATATATTTACTTAAAAAAGGATATTCCTGTCTATGGGATTTCTGAGTTATGAAGACTCCTGAAATGAAATACATAGTATTAATCAGATTGATGTGATTCAGCTCTATCTGTAAATATTAAAGAATTGCCCACACTCCTAAATTATCTGTCTATAGATCTGTGCATCAATTTATCATATTGTGGTTGCTTGCTTGCTTCTATACAAAAATATTAAACAAAACAAAATATATTTACTTGACCAATCATATTTTTCTCTATATACAAAGACTTGATTTACCTTGGCACTAGAAGATAAGGTGAAAACATATGGAATATAGGGCTGTCTTTCTGCGAGAACTTGTAGCTCCCCAGATCTCTGGCTATCTTCATTAGTTATTGTCACACTGTTTTGATTGACTATTGTTGAAATAAAGTTAAATTAAAATATGCACAATAAAAATATGTATTTCCTGTGGTTTCCAAGAAGGTCAGTGAAGAAAAAAATACATATGCAATAATACATATAAGTATATGTAGCAGCATATAAATATAAAATTTAAATATACACAAATTATATTAATATTCTATTTGACCTTTTTTGTTTGATATCTATACTAGGCAATGCTCATGCAATATCTGCAATTGGTAAACAGACATCAGTGAATCTTCAGTGGGTTAAAGATTATTTTACAAATTATGTTTATGATTATTTTGGACAGTCTTGTAAATTCTATTATTAGAACCCCACAGTCAACATTATTTCTTCTTACTATTTGATTCAGAGTCATAAAGTTTGAAATCTAAGAATATTTATTGCTGTAGAGTTCATAATGGAATCTAAGATTTATATTTTATTGATGAATAAAATGAAACTCATAGAGATAGAATAACTTGCTCAAGGTCCAAAATTTCTGTTTTTCTGACCCTGATGGCTTGTGCCATTTCCATTATACATGAAATAGTAATACAAACAATTGACTCTGATGGGTAATGTGATCTCCTCTAAATCAATATTATGAAAAGGTAATGTTCTTTGAAACAAGTTTACTTTAATACATTTATCAATTTGGATAATTTATTTTTAAACTTTTTCAAGAAAATGACTTCAACATACCCTACTCTGTTGTCTGCTTAGTATATTTTGTCACTTTCCTTTCAATGAATGAATTTTTAATTTCTTTATTTTGGACCATTGTTATAGTGTTGACTATACATATACTATTTCTTACTTCAGAAGTAAATTTTTCATATTTCACTATGGTATTTAAATTCTAGAGTTTCATTATATAGACTGCCATGTCAAGAAAGTTAGTTTCTATTTTAGCTAAGAAATTGCGTTGTGTCATGAATGTTGAACTTTATAAAATATATTGACATCTAGTGAAATGAACAGCTTTTAATTTTTCTTTTAATTTCATAAGTTATATCAATTTTATATGTTTAATCAGTCAATTTCTCTATTTTATATCATCCCTTTTATTTTGCTTTGCATGTGTATGCAGAATCACTTTTACCACTGTATTTAATTTGTCAATGTTTTGGTTAGGATTTTCATAAATAAGATATTGCTTAAAGTTTTTTGAGACTGAGAGCAAATTTAAATATAGCTCTAGAAATGTACTCTTTGATCATACAATTCATGAATTGTTCAATAGACAGCATGAAACTGGATGTTGTCCCTGAAATGAGACAGCATGGGTTATTTATAAATATAAATGTGACACTATGGGGTATAATAAAAGCTAGAAAGTCCAGTTTCAAAGTCTTTAAATTATTTATCAAAATGTCTCTTGAAATTCTATCTCTTTCAAAATTGTGTTTGGTTCGGAAGTCAAGTAACAGAGGTGTCGGCTTGTGTGGAATGCAAGAGGTAAAGCATGGGAACTGATGGCAGTACTTACATGTACAGAAAGAAGTTAATTGCAATTTTTAAGTATTAAGTTACTTTTTTTGTTAAACTTTTGTCCTGGCAAAACAGGTTGCAGTTATGTCCTTCTAGCTGATCATAAGTGACTTTATTTTGTTGCCTTGAGGGTGGGGGAGAGGTTGCAATCTCTGATGAGGTTTTGGTAACAAGGTTATAATAGTGTCTGAAATGACTTCTGGTTAGGTCCCAACCATCAATTCCCACTCATAAGGACCCAATGCACACCGGAACCAATCACTGCCCAGGTACTGCACATGCTCACAGTTGTTCTTATGTTTGAGTCCATTGTTGCAACCATTGTGTCAATCCATCTTATCAACAATTGGTCTCATTTTTTGCTGTCCCATTCCTTTAACAAGCTCAATATTTTTCTCTAATGATTGGTGTCCCTTAAAAATATGCCAAAGTACTTGAGGCAAAGTCTTGCCATCCTGGAGCGTTCTGGCTGTGTACTTCTTCAAAGCCAGTTTTTTTGTCCTTTTGGCAATCCTTGGTATTTTCAGGATTCTTTGATAGAATCATAATTCAAATGCACAGATTTGTCTTCGGTCTTCCTGGCACAATGTCTAACTTGCATGTGAGGTTCTTGAAAGTAACATGGTTTGGGCCAGGTGCACCTACTTCTCAAATGTAACATCCTTGTTTTTTGATATCCTAATGAGTTCTTGTGTCCAGATTTACCTAACACAACCACTTTTGACCGCTGCTTCCATGAGCATTGCTTGTGGATATATGGAAGACAAAACCCCTAACAGCTACAAGCTTTTCTCCAATGATCGTGATGTTTATGATCAGCACAGCTGGAAGTTTTTCTTACATTGACTTGCAATCCACATTAAAGGTTGCAGTCTTTGATTGTCACCAAGGAACACTTCAGGTCCTCCTCACTTTCAGCAAACAAGGAGATATCATCTGCATACCCCAGGCTGTTAAAAAGCCTTCCTCCAAACCTATACATTTTTCTTCCTATAATCCAGTTTCCCCTATGTTTTGCTCACAATGCAGATTGAAGGACATACAGAGAGGTACAACCCTGACACACGTTTCTTAATTTTAACCATGCAAATCTTATCATTATTATTATTATTAATTGGGATTAATACATATAGAAAATCATTCCTTAGTCCAATTACATCCAGCAAAATTGTATACATGCTACGACAATCAGTTTCCAAATGTTCTTTTGCTATATAGACCCCTGGGCATCTTCACTGTTTCGCCTCTGTGCCTGCCCACCCCACCCACGACCACCACCCTCCCAAAAGCCCTTGCTGACTCTCTAGGTTCAGACACCCCAAAATGAAAACAAAAGCACATACTGCAACTTCAAGAGGGTGACCCCCAATGACATAATACTTCTGGGATGCCTCCTAATATGTACAATCAAAACCCAAAACAAACAATTCAAACTCAAAATACATGTGATTTTGGATGCCAGACCAAGTCCAGCATGCATCATAGGGGGAATCTGCAGGCAGATTTTAACTGTGCCAGTCAGGCTTTTCATGTACCTACATCTTGATTCATACACAAGCTCCACATGGACATAAAGAGGTCTTCTCAAGACTATTCATAGTTTGTTATGATCCACACAATTAATAATACACAAGAAAACAACTTTTGGTATTCTTTACTTTTATCCAAGATTCCTCTTACAGCATAATACTTGTTATGATAACCCTTGATCTGATAACAATGGTTTCTAGTCTTCTTCTGTATCAGGCCTCAACTTCTATCAATGTGTTGCTACAATCATTGTTGGATGATCTGCAGCAAAATTTTGCTTGCATGTTATATAATTAAATGACTTAGAATGTTTGAGTTATTTCCAATCTCTCTTCAATATTTTTATATTCTCTTGTTTCCTGAAACTACCATTTCATATATGTTAGACTTTTTCACTATATTGCCACATGTTTCTCTGGTAATTTCTGAATGTTTGCCTTCAACTTTTTCATCCAAATATATTCTAACCTGTTTTTCAGTTTCCCTATCTTTCACAATCTGCAAAAATCTACTGTAAAACCAGAATTGAGTTCTTCATTTAATTATTTTCCTGTTTTGTGATTTCTGTTTGATACTTTTTATGGTTTCAAATTCAGAATTAGCTTAAACTTAGTCTTTGTATCTAAGTACTTAGTCTATCACACACACCTGTTTAAATAAAGCCTTGTATCCATATTTCCTGTCTTCCACCTGGTGTGTTTTTCATGGTCTTTGAGTATTTGGCTCTATTTCTTGGGAGGCTGGTGACTTTTATTAAGCACCAAATATTAGCAAGATGAAAAATTATGCTATGTTAGTCCGGATAGACTAGAGGAACAAATTTCAGAGACACGCATATAGGTATAAGGAAAGGGTTTATATACAAAAGAAATGTGACACTAAGAAGGCATCCCAATCCAGTCCAGTGCAAAGTCATAAGTCCAATATTAACCCATATGCCAGCAATCAGTCTATAATGTCTGCTTCCAACTCAGGAAGTCACAAGTCAGTGAGTGCAGAATTCTGGCACTGGCAGAGATCTCCCTATGACTCCTCGTTTCCAGGGCTCAGGTCCATCAACAGCATGCCACTCCAGCTTCAGAGGTCTGTCTTCAGCAGGGCAAAGCCGAGTGGTCTCTCCGCTGCCTCCTCCAACTTCTCGGAGGCTGCATCTTGCCTTTTCTGTGATTAATCATCTCTGAAACTAACTCCCAACAACTTATCTTCACGAGGGAAATACCACGAGATTTCCCAGGAGTCTCAGGTGAAAGCCATGCCCACACAGAGGCGTCATCGGCTACTCAATGGCTTTCCCCTGATTAACAGGCCAGACTCCACCACTACATTTCAATTATAAAATTAACATAGGCACATGACCGCCACATATGCTGATATTTTAATGTTTTGATTACATTACCTTGCCCCAATATGTACCTAATTTGCTTTTGTCAGGCAATTAGAATAGTAGAAGTCCAATCAAGTGTTAGTATAATTCAGTACAATGCTGTGCTTCATTCTCTATGAGGACAGGTTACTTTCCAGTTTACTTATTTTATTTTATTTATTTAGAATGGCTAGCTGTTGCAGTTGACCACTCTTTAGTTATTCTTTCCTCAGGGTAGGAAGACTTAACAACCCCATAGTCGATTACTTTTTGAACTAGTTGTTCCCTTGGCATCTTTGGCTTTCTTTGTTTTGCCACTTCTTTGCTCCAGACTGAAGATACTAATAGTGGCACTGCTCACATGTTTGTTTGAAGGATTTTTGTATCTTTTAAAATTTTATTTACTATTGACCAATGTAGCATGTAGAGCATTGCCTCAGTAAACTGCTACGCCAATTGACACTGTCATCGCTTCAAACTATCATCCTGAGCTCCCAAGTCCAATGACTCAATTATTCAAGCTGTTTGGTTACGGTGAAGAATTTTTCATCATTTTGCCCTCCTATATTATAGTGTATTTTGATATAGTTACATATAAATGTTGATGTAGCAATATCTCTGTCAGACATCAATTTTTAAGTGTAGTCCATATACTTTTCCACTCACTCATCTTCGAGTGTCTATTCATGCAGCCTCTTATAGGTTTCCGTTACTACTGTTACTGAAGAATTGTGGTTGTACAGTGTTGATGTTTGTAGCCTTTAGCACTGTGCTCCTTCTAGGCTTGTCTTTGTTACTGATCATGTTAATTGTATATGGTCACTGTCTTTGTTAATTGTACATTGCTCTTCTCTTCACCCAAGTACATACATGGTTGCCCTGCATTTAATCTCTTTCCCTATCATTCCGAGGAAGCTTCAAAGAATGAATCTTTCAGGATGTACACCTTTCCTTGACTTTCCAGAGTAGTCATCTCCTACAATATTGGGCCTTTTGTAATTGTTTCATTTATCTTCTGATGAGTGTCCAGTTTGCCAACACCATTTGTTAAAAAAAGATTGCCTTTTTCTCAAGTCAATGAGTCTACAGTCTTAGCTTTTTTTAAAAAAAAAGTTATTTGAAAGTGGATGAATTTACTAAATTTTAAGTTATCTTCTATTGGTCTAGAAGTCTGCCATAGCAAGACTAACCATTTGCTTTGACTGCTGTGGCTCTCAGAGAATCTCAGAGAACTTAAGGCCTTCTGCTGTATTCATCTTTAATTGTGCTTTGCTTATCCAAGATACCTTTCCTTTCCCAAGAAAGTTGACGATTTTTAAAACTCTCTTTAAAGAAAGAAAATAGAATCTGGACCAGGATTGCAATATAGCTGAAATCTTCATAGCGGCAAGCGTAGTATATTATTGAATTTGTGCAACTCTGGGTGGTGGTTTTTTTTGAGGTAGTAGTAATTTATTTGTATAAGTCTTTTGTATCTCTGCTTTTTCTTAAGACTGGCTATGTTTGAGTAGCTTTGCTATTGTTTTCCTGATTTTAATTCCAGCGTTCTCTTTATTAGCATAGAAGAACCTCCGTGATTTCTATATGCTGATCTTGTACCCTGCCACTGTTGGGCCTGTTTTGATTCATCTGGGGTTCTCCATATCACAAATCAAAGAATGGACTCACTGAACACAAACAGCAAGCAGGAAGCAAAGTTTAGTTAGAAGGGAAATAAAAGCATCTGACACCACCACTGGGGACTCTAGTGAGTTGGCACTAAGTGGACTGTGACTAGGGATTTGTATTGGATGTGGGTACTGGGCCAATCTGTGTCTCCAGGTGGTGAATAGACCAATCGAGAGTCTGGTCATGTTCCTCAGGTCCATTCACAAACCTGGTCATGCTCTGTCCCTGGCTGAGTCTTGTATAAATAATGACAGGGAAGTGGTCAGTGGATTTGCAAAGAGAGTCATGGTTTTGGTGATTTTTGAGTTTAAAATAAGCCTATGGGTCAATATCTGCTGACTTAAGGTTTAAAAGCATCCAGCTCTGTTGAAACCACCTCTGTAGACACCCTGTCATCCCCAATGCTTGCTGGACCTCCTTTCCTCTCTCTGCCTGGGGTTTTCTTCTATCTGTCACCACTAGATCTTTCAATGAATAGTTTTCTTTCTTGTTATCTAGAATATTTTATGGAAAAGTTCTTATTTTCAAATAGAGAATTTGAAAATTTTTATTTCTAATGTCCTTTATATCCTTTTCTTGGCTTATTGCTCAACTCATTGCTAGAACTTCCAATACAATATTAACAAAAGAATGGTGATGAAGAGCATCTTTGTCTAGTTCCCATTCTCAAGGGGAATGTTTTAAGTCTCTCTCCACTGAGAAAAATGAAGGATTGTGAATACGTTCTTAAGTATGTTGAGGAATTTCCTCTAAGTGTTTCTTAATTAAGAAAGCATGCTTAATTATGTCAAATGCCTCTCTTGTATCAGCTGATAATGCTTGTGTGACTCTCCTTTGCTTTAGTCTTGTATTAGATTGCTTTATTTTTTCTAAGATTGAACCATCTTTTCAAACCTGATATGAATCCCATTGGATCATGATGCATTATTGCTTTGTATGTTATTAAGCTCTGTTATAATTTATGTACTCTGAGACCCCTTTTTGCAAAATACTGGTCTATAAATTGTGGTCAGATCCAACTATGAACTTCCTGCTACTAGAAGGATCAAATTTGAAATCATTTTATTGGGGCCTCATCCAATTTTCATCACAATCCATACATCCATCCCTTGTATGCAAAGCACATTTATACATTTGTTGCCATCATGATTCTCAAAACATTTTCTTTCTACTTAAACCCTTGGTATTAGGTCCTCATTCTTCCCTCTTTCCCTGCTCCCTCCTCTTTCATGAATCCTTGATAATTTATAAAGTATTATTATTTTTGTTTTTTGCTTTTTTATTTTTGGCCATCTCTGCCCTCTGGTGGTGGGAACAGGAGGCCCAGCCTTTGAACCTGTGTAGCCACTGCTGGAATTGAACCTCCATCCCAGTGGGCCGCAGTCCCATGCACAACCACTATGCCACCGGGGCTCAGCCCTTAAAGTACTATTATTTTGTCATATCATACACTGTTCAATGTCTCTAGAAGGGTAAATTTTGAAGAACCTTGCACTTTGGATGGGAAGATATGATCTAAAGATTGCAAAGTTCACTGCAATAGTGCCTAAGTATTTATGTGCTGAAATGCTGCGAACCTGAGTTTCATTCCTTTGCTCTTTAACATCTCATCTGCGTGATCTTGGACCAACTCTTATCTCTCTCAAAGAAAAGGTTCCTCATTTGTAAAATGTTGCAAACAATAGCTATTACTTAAAATTGTTGTGAGAATTAAATGGATTGATGCAATTTTAAATTTTATTTGATTCCCAGATACTTCTTAAGCCATTCAGTAAATAGTAACGTTGTTCTTCTTACAATTAATATCCATACTCTAACGAAGGATTTACTTTTTTGAGATAATGAAGCATGCATATTCTTGGCTTAGTATGCCAGTAGAACACATTTTGTTCCAAAATACATTCTTATTCTTACTTCTCTTAGTAAGAATTATTATCACTTTTAGATTTTATCCATTTAATACCTCCAAAAAAATTTTTGAGCACTGCCTGTTAGGACAAGGAAGTTGAAATGTAATATTGAGTGTGCTATAGTTCGTAAAGAATAGGCTATTTGTATGTTATTTGTCTTGGTGTGGGTGGGTTTTATAAGACTGGTTCTACAAGTTAAGAATAATATTTACATATTGTGTAATAAAATACCTTTTCTGACAGCTGCATTCTTTTCTTTCCAACCCATGAGCCATCTGAAAAAATAACTCTGTTTTCTGTTGGTGCCAAATCTGTCCATTCCACGGCACTTCCAGCCCTTTAACTTGAAAAGAAACAAGTGAACTCAGGTGAGAAATATTCATGGGTGTGTAACTGGAAGTCATCAGTGTCTAACCTGTGGGCAGTACTAAATCAGAGACATGGTAATAAATCTCACCCAGTCAAAAGTATATAAATCCTTTTATAAAGAGCATTTCTTTATGACCAGGAATTTTAAAACCTTAGATGAAAGGCATTCCTATCTAAACAGTACATCAGCTTGAGTAGCTCTTTCTAGAACAGTATCAGGCAGGAGTGCTCACATTTTCTCAGCATGTGCGTTACTTATAAAATGACCAAGTCAAAATTATCTACCAAACTACAAGAAGGCAAAACGTATGTTTTATTTATTTATTACATTTTTTCATAAATGCATTGAGAACTCTTTATATTTACAATGTGTGTTTATGCACCTTGCAGAACCTCATAAGTCCAGATTGCATGGCACTACACAATGAACTGTGTACATTTTTGGTCATGACCTGAGTTTACTCTGATGACTTGCACTGAAGGGAATGAGCCAGGGATGCATAGTCTGGACAGTAGCAACTGACAGCCTGTCTTAAGCACACTTCCCAATGATCATCAGTTGTGGTGGAATGGTACTTGGATCTCATGATCTTTATGGGCGAAAGACTGATCACATAAATAAATAAGCCAAAGAATGCAGTCAAGAAAGTAGCACATTTTCTCATGTTTGGGTACTTTGTTGCTGCAAGTAAGTTTCAGAACTGTTCATGCACTCTGGACTTCAGCTGAATGTTGGCTTGTAGTGTCAAAATCTCCATTCTGTAGGAAAGTGACGTGTTTTTGTCTTCCTACTTGGTCCCAACTGCCCCCCCCCATTCCTTTTAATACACTTTCCTACATTTAAGAGGAAAAAAACAATAAGGTGTGAAAATTGGCAATAACTTACTCGACAGTTTTGCTGCATTTAGTGCAGTTGTTTGCACATGCACTTGACACCTAAGATTGCATCTGATTGGCTGAGCTGTATCAATTAAGTGATGGGATTGATGATAGGCTTATGTTTATTTTTTTAGTGCCATTCGATCTACCCATACTACATTTGTGATCAACCAGTACATCACGATTCAGTGTTCAGCACCCCTACCAGAGGAAGAAAAATACTGCTGAATGAAATGAAGATAGCTATCGGCAAAAACTTACTGTATTATTTCCAAAATTCCTGGAGCTGCATTTAGTTGGGCAGAATAGGCTCTGGTGACCTCACTTTGTTTTACTGAACACCTTTCAGTTTTTCAGATTTATATCTGAACTTTGAAAGATTTGAGAGTAATTGCTTAAACCAAATTCAGCCCCTGTGCCTATCATACTTCCATTATTTTAGATGGCAGTTTTTATATATTTGGCGATTGTGAAATACACTCCCTGTGACATGTTGCCAATAAACTCCTTAATGATATATTTTTCTTTTGTTTTGCATCAGGAAGTAGTTCATGTTGAGAATAAAGGGTCTGATGACTTAGTGGCACTTATTGTTTACCCTATGCTATTTTGTGAAAAGAGTTTTATTTGAAGGGACAGAATGGACTGAAGTGTTTACATTATGTCTCAGGTCCTAGATGTATCTTTCTTTTCTAAGTCTGGTTTCAATCTGTTATTAGACTAATTAGCAATTTCTGAAAGTAGAGAAATAATAAAGAAAATAGTAAATAATAAATACTAAAATGGTAAAGAAAATAATAAAAAGCAACTATACAACATTCAGTGGGATACCCTAGAAATCAAAGAAGTAGATAACTGAACTAAGTCTTTACATGTTTCCCAAAGCTCTCCTATCTGGCTCACACAGATTCCTACAGCATTTTCTTCCTTTGCCATTGACTCTAAGGACCAAGCTTGGATTTCTCTCATCGCAAGGACTTGAAGACCCTTTTCAATGAAAATAATAGAGAGGCTAGACTTAAAATCATTAGGCTTCTGAACAAATGCCAACAAAGTTCTATTTTTAAAGCCCTTGTTAAGTAAGAAATGTATGCCTTTATTGTGATGTATATTTTCTGTTAGTAATAAATAGAAACATCCCATTTGCTGCAACATACTTTTACCCATGTATGTTACATGGAGAATTTTCATTAAGTGATTGACGATGCTGACCTGTCATTATTTAGTGTCTTCCTACTGGCTCACTATACTAGCACAATGATGCATCTTAGATAAATCTGACCACTAGTTGGCCAACATTAATTTTTTATTTCTTAGAAGGAAAAATCAAAACAACAACATCAACAACAGAAAGGTCTGTTGCATTGCCAGAGAAAAGATGACAGAAATATTGCATGCATTAGAGAGACAATATGACAGCTATATTTAGTCTTTACTGCAGTGTCTCTAAAAGCAGGCTTCTATCCACAATGCAGCCATCTATCCACTTGTCTTTTGAAAGACTTACTCATGATGGTGGTCAAGTCTCATCAATCTCACTCATGCTCTAGATTCTTTAAAAGCTTCCCAGAATTCTTCAATCCAGTATAGACTCTTGATTTTCATGTTTCTCCCTTCTCATTCTTTGTTTTATGATAACTCCTTCTATGAACAGTGAAAATGTCAATAAAGTATGTTTTAGCTTGACATTTTTCTCCTCATTCATGAATCTGGGCTGCACATTAAATCCCAAGGAATGGTGACCACATAAAAATTGTCCTGCATTTCCTGAGATGATCACTGTGGACAGGTGGGGACATGAGAAAGAGTGATGAAGATAGCCGATGTTACCCAGCAATCAAAAGATATAATGCCTGAGGTCTTAAAGGTTTGAGGATGATCAAATAGTGCAACAAAGCCTACCACGGAAGAAGCACACCAGCCTGTGCGACTATGAGGAGTGGAAAGAATCAGGTATCAGGCATCAAAGAACAAAAATCATATCATTATGTGCCCAACTCCTGACATTATTGTTGAGGACAAAAGGGTGCAGAGGCAGACAGAGCAGAGAAAACTGATGGCGCCCAGCCACCAAATGATAAAGTAGCTGCGATCTTAAAGGCTTGAGAGTGAACAAGTGGTTACCCAGTGCAGAAGCAGCAAAGCCCACATAGAAAAAGCACACCGACCTGTGTGATCACGAGGGGTTGAAAGGAGCAGACATCAAACATCAAAGAACAAAAATCAAATCAATAAGAATGAAAGGAAGAGCAGAGTGGAGACCCAAGGCTCACTTGTGGACAATTGGACACCCCCTTACAGGAGAGTCATGGGGACGAAATGGGTCAGTCAAGGAGCAGTGAGCTAGCGATTGTCTCAGTCATGTGCTTATGTTAATTTTATGATTGAAATGTAGGAGTGGAGTCTAGCCTGTTAATCTGGAGATAACCATTGATTAGCCAATGAGGCCTCTATGTCGGCATGGCTTTCTCCTGAGACTTCTGGGAAATCTCATGATATTTCCCTTGTGAACATGAGAAGCTATCTTCCCCAGGGGTTGGGAGTTAGTCAGGGAGACGATGAATCATGGACAAGACAAAATGGCAGAATGCAAGAAGCTAGAGGTGCCGGCGGAGAGTCCACATGACTTTGCCCTGATGGAGCCAGACCTCTGAAGCTAGGGAGGCCACATGGAGACCTCTGCCAGTGATAAGTTGCTTCTGCTGTTGATGGACTCTGAGCCCTGGAAGCAAGGAGTCATCTGGAGACCCCTGCCAGCACCGGAATTCTGCACCCACTCACCTGTGGCTTTGTGAGTCAGAAGGAGACTTTACAGACTGATTTCGGGTGATGGATTGATATCAGACTTATGACTTTGGACTGGACTGGGCTCAATGTCCTGTTTCTCTTCTATATAAACCTTTTCCTTATATCTATATGAGTGTCTATGAAATTTGTTCCTCCAGCCTACCTGGACTGACACAGCGATGAAGCATAAAACTTTCCTCTAGTTCCTGAAGTTTTCCTCCCCCCAACCATCATGGTCCCAACTCTACCTTGCAAGTCCAGCTGGACTTGAGGAGGTACACTGGCAAAGATGAGAACTAGAAACACAGGGAACCCAGGGTGGATGAACCCCTCAGGACAGGTGGTGTGAGTGGAGTTACTGGATGGGTGAAAGGAAGAAGGGTGGAGAAAGGAAGCCAGATGTGGGGATCTACAGACTGCTTCTAACTGGAAGAGAGACATATGGAGGAGTGGGTAGGGGGGATGTCAGGCAGTGTAAGATATGACAAAACAATAATAATTTATAAAGTAATGAGGACTGGGGGAAGGGGAGAGAAGGGATGGAGGGAGAAGGAAGAGAAGCTCATATCAAGGGCCCAAATGGAAAAGCAGATATTAGGAGAATGTTAATGAAAGCAGGCATGTGAAGCTTGTTAGCACAGCATATGTAACTATGTATTGCACTATGTGTGGTGGAAAGTGATGTACGAACCCCCAATATAATGATTAAATAAAATAATAAAATAATAAAATGAGTTGTGTAATCACACACACAAAAATCATCCTGTGGTGTAAGTAATGCAAAAGGCATCGGTCATTTCCTCCCATAAGCTATACAAAAGGTAACATAGTCAGAAAACCTAGTTCTTTAAAATACAGTGTTAAAGAAATATAACAAAGAAAATTAACTTTTAACATGACCCTGGCTTTCTATATTAGGAAGAGATATAACTGGCTGTGATTACACATTTCATTTTAAAGGTGATTAAACCATGGTGGGGGCAGGGAGGAAATTCTAAAATTCATGTGGTAATGATTGCACAATTCTCCTTGATACAATTGAATCATCAAACTATTGAACTGTAGGATATGCAGATTATGTCAATACGACATCTTTTTTTTAAGACAACTCTTTTTTGCTTTGGTTACTGAAAGTTTTCTATTGTATAATCTCATTTATTTTCATCAAGTTGAATCTGACTCATAGAGATGATCCTATATGGCATGGTAGAACTGCTCTCCCTGAGTCTCCAAGGCTGTAAATAGTTGAGGGAGCACAAAGTCCCATCTTTCTCCCACAGTACAGCTGGTACACTCGAACTGCTGATCTTGTGATTAGCAACCTCCAAAGTCTCCTTTGGGTTTCATAGTTCTCTAAGTTTAAGCCTTTCAGTACTGACTTATTTTACAGCTTTGAACTTTTTGTTGAAACCACATGTGTTTTTGGAAATGGAAGGATTTTGGATAAAAATGCAAGACCTTATGATAATACATATTTTATAAAGCCAGTTGTCACATATGTCCCCAAAAGTTTCTGGTACCGGAATTGGTGGGATCAGATACATAATGCTATTCTCCAGATTTATGCAAATATGCAGACATCCACCAGATGTCAGCACGCACTAAAAGTGGGAATTCAGATTCCCACTAAACCTCCGAATCCAAACTAGACTCCCTGTTGTCAAGTGAATTCTAACTCATAGAGACCAGCCCACTATTTTATTACACTGCCAGAGCTCTTCCCACTACACCTCAAGGCAGAAAATGCAACTGGGCACTATATGTCCCACAGTCACAGAGGGTCAAAGTAACATCTTGACTTCTTACTCCATGCTTTTGAATGTTAAGAAAAGCACAGTTTGCATCCTCTTTAATACAAATGATTGTACACTTGCTGCCACTGACCAAAAGTTTGTGGTCTATGTCCACTCAAAGATACCTTGGGAGAAATTGCTGGGAATGCTCTAAAAATCTATCTGTCCTTGAAAATATGATAGAACCTGTTCAACTCTGACACACATGGCATCGCCATGAGTTAGAACTGACTCAATGATACCTGGTTCTCCGGTTTATTTGGCAGCTCACTTTTTTCGGTTTACTAATCTATGCTTTTCTTTAGCTACCTTCCCTCTCCTCCTGACTCATGGTATCATAAAGAACTAGGTAGCCTTCTTAGTCATAAGCATGACTTTGTGTATCTTGACTGAAACCTGAAGATACAACACTATTATACATTTATGGATTTTCTGCCTGTACTTTTCCAATCTCAATGACCATAATGTCTCTTTCCTGTTAAGTAATTGAAAAGTCTGTAGAATCCACATTGAACTACAGTCTGAAAGGCTTTTTAAAATAATTTTGCAAACTTTCTTCTACTAGGAGTATCAAACGTGAATTTCCTCCAAGTTTAGAGAGGTTCTGGCCTCTTCTACTTCTGAATATTTGAAAAAAAATAGTGTCATTTCATGGGAAATGACATATTAGGAATTGACAATGTGTGTAATCCACATCACATACATTTTCAAACATAGATATCCTAACTCATCATTTTCATGGCAGAAGATACAATTTGAAAGACTTATTGTGATAAAAAGGAGTGCTTTACTGTGAAGAAGAGGAAGAAGAAGAAAGTAAACCCCAACTGCATTTTATTAGAATGAAAAGATACCAAAATATTTGTGGAAAAAGCCTGTTCTTGCATGTTCAATATGTTGAAAGGTTTTGCTTAAAGATATATTAATACTGTCAAACTAGGTAAGCACATGTATAGCCATAGAGTCCCTTCCCTTCCAAAGAGTGCTGTTAATTTGAATTATTCAAGCCCATCTTTCAACAATAGCAAGGATCTAAGGACGTGGAAAACTGAGAGGCTTCATTACAAAGCAATTGGGAAATCAGTAGGACAGCCTGAATGATGCTTTGGAAACAAACTCCATATTTTCAGGGCTTCAAACATACCATGCTACTCTCTTGCCCATAAGTCCTGCATGTTTCTAGGGAATCACTAGGAGAAGTTTCACTTGGGAGTTGTTATTATCTAATCCTGTAACTGCTCAGTGTTTCCATCAGTGTAGGAGGCAGGCAACGCTTGAAGAACTCACTGTGGCTTCTTAAGCCACATTTGGAAATGCCACAGCCATTGCTGCTTACAGTTGGTTGGCCTACTTATTGGTCAGAGTTTCCCAAACTACTAACTTGATGTCTGGAAAATATGGGCTAGTGCATAGACTATTTGGTGAGCTCTCGAGTCCATTCATCTATCCAGATGTCACTTTTAGCTTTAGCAGTGAAAAATCCACAGTGGCCCTCTCTCCCACCTTCTCCTCTCCTGTCTCCCACCTTCACACAACCACTGGCTCTCCCCTGACTCTGTTTTCTTGTCCCCTAAGAGACTATCCTCGGAAATCAGGTATTTCCAAGTCATTTTGTAACAGCTAATGGATACAAAATAAACTTTGAATTGGAAAAAGAGTAAACATTTATATAGAAAGATGGTGGTATTTCCAGGTCAATTGTTTCACGATAAATAGCTTATCCTATCTTGAATAATCATGGTGCCTCTATCAGTTTTTAGTACCCTGATGGCTACCATGTTTCTATAACACTGAAAATGATGCTATTGGTTTTTAAAATATTAGTAGGGTCACTTTTCATGGAAGCTTCCAGACTAAGACTAGGAAGCAAGGTCTGGTGAAAATACTTTTAAAACATATCCCACTGAAGCCTTGTGAATCGCAGCATGATCAAACCCGCCCCACTTGCTTTGGATACATCATCTGAGGGATTAGCCGCCAGAAGAGGACATCATGCAGCATGAAGCAGAGTGCAGGGAACCCTCTAGAAGTGAGCAGAAAGGTATGGCAGTCTCAACAACGGACGCAGCCTGTCAGTGACTAGGGAGCTGACACATGACCAAGCACTGTGGGCTTTCGCTCTACCACAAGCCATCCTGAGTAGAAGGGTGGTTGGCAGCTGTCTTTTCTCCATTGAAAAGTCTTCTGTCCTGTTTTCTCTGCTCAGATCAGCAAGGTTCCTACAAATGAGATCATTTCAACAGGGCACAGTTGGGATATTTTCCAAAGTTGACAGCATAGCTAAAGTTTTATACACACACACACACACACACACACACACACACACACCCCAATTGCAGTGCTATGCATCAATAGCAGTAATCTTTTCCAGGTTCTGGAAAGTGCTGTGACTGTTGTGATACCTGGCAACATGTTGAATTGGCACTGTACAGAAATTAACAGCCATACTGTTCTAGTATAGTTAAACTCATTTTTTTCCCATTTGTACAGGGGTAATGCATTGTATTAAATATATAATGTCTTATCTACATGAGTTTGATTCCAGAAACTAATAATGAAAAGATTAGGTCATTTCTATATGAAATCATCCCTCAGATGTGTAAGAAAATACTATGATAACTTTGGCTCCAACATAAATCTCAATTTTTCCTGGCACATTTTGGTTCAATACTCCCTATTGTTAAGATTTATATACATGAGCTCCTCTTCTCATTTATTAAAAAAAAGAAGAAAAACATTTTAACCATTTGACTTATTTAAAACATCCAAGTCCACTGCCATCAATTAGATTCTTATGCATAGTGACCTCAAAAAATCAAGTGGAACTGCCCCTTCAGGTTTTTGAGGCTGTAAATTTCCATTCATTTAGTTTAGTCCTTTCCTGCCTACTTCTCTCTGCTTTGGCACAAATGTTGTTTTTTTTTCTCCTTTAGCTGATTGTTCTTAAGAACACATTCTCCATGGCTGCTATTGTTTATTTTAGAGGCCAATCTATTATTTGACTGGAAAATGACCTCTAGGTTTAATTTCCAAATGAGGAAATTATTTTAGGCCAGTAATCTCAGGAGTTCCTCTAGAATTTCTCATATCAGTTAATTTGATCGTCTTATGATTTGAATTTTGGTCACATTTTCAGTTACTCTAAATGGAACATCCTCTTAGTTTTCTGATCAGAGTGGTCAGTAGTTATAGGCAGGAACTCGCTAGTGGATTTGGTCTCAGGTTAGGAGAGTCTGTGTTTCATATGTTTTTTAGTTCTTTGGACTAAGTGCTCCTTTGAGAATTTTTTTTTAATTCATTGCTCCAGGTGGGATGACACCAATAATTATATCTCCTATGGTCAATGGCAAGCTTTTGAGGCCTCAGGTGCTGTTCACCAAACTGGGATATAGAACCTGATTTTTATGAACTATTATGCTAATTGACCTAGAAATCTATGCTTCTCTGAGAATGCATAAAAATGCTTAAAACAGCCAATGACTGTATGTGTACTGCTGATTTGAATAGTGTGTAAAAGTATTCACAGTCATATTTTTAAGAAGATAGTCACCCAAACCAAACTCACAGCCATAGAGTTCTGGTGGCAGAGAGGTTTCACCTTGGGCTGCTAATGACAGGTCAGCAGTTCAAGAGCATTAGCGAGCCACTCCCAGGGAAGGGTGGGGCTTTCTACTCCCATGAAGCATTATGGTGTCTGAGACGCACAGGAGAAGTTCTACTGTGCCCTCCTAGTTTTCTGGTATATCTGGCCATTTCCTTGCACTAAGTAATTAATCATGGCTTACCTTGTCCATATTCTTCATCACTGTTAATACCTTTAGTCACACAGGGTGTTTGAGCTTGCATTTCATCAGCAACCATTCCTGGCCCGAGAACTTCAGGGACAATGGCTAGATGTGTCATGCTCTGCCTGGTAGGTAATCTTCCCCTTCCTGGAAGAGTAATAAGATTTCTTGGAACTCTCATGATTCTGTAAGTGGATTGCTTTTTCATTATGTATCAACACAAACAAGTCCTTAAGTTCTGAGCATCTCTCAGGAACATCTTACGTGATTTGCCACTTTATTCTTAATATTTGCATTATCTTTGATAAATAGGTGACAAAGCTCGAATGTGTTCATTATTTATTGCTAAATCTTTTGAGGAATTAAAGAGTAACTTAGATTTAGTATTTCTGTTTGCTTGTTTTTTTTTCCATGTGCCTACATTATTTGAGTAACTACACTTTGATACCTTGTTATAAGATCATATCCTTTAGATTCAGTAAAGAAGAAATTCTAGAGATAATGATATAAAGACATAGAATTTTAAACAGTGATCATTTTATTAACAGTATTAGGATTTACAACCTATGTAGTCACTCATGAGCAATGAATGAAGCAATGCTTCCTTCCTGCCATTTCATAATAAATCAGTCATGTAACAGAGCCTTGCTTCTGTTATTCTAGTTGCAGTTCAGGATGTCCTGCCTTTCTCACTCTATTGCTTTAACACTGGATCATTACTAGAATCAGATAACAGACTGAAATTAGCCAGCTAAGGATCAAATGATTTACCTAAAGCAAAATGCACTGCCACCAATATTTATCTAATACATGGAGGCTCTGGAGAGCAGAATAGGAATATCCCAAATGCCCCTATGGGTTTTCATGGCTGTAAACCTTTACAGGAGCAGAAATCTTCCTCTAACTTTTTCTCTCTGAGCATCTTCTTAGTTTAAACTTCTAACAGGCTAGCAGGCCGATGTGTAACCCACTGTGCCACTAGAGTTTCTAAACTTTATAGCACCTTAATAGAGATCTTGCTTAATTCTTGATATGAATTATTTTAATAGTTCCTTTTCTGAGAGTAAATGAGAAAGAAAATAATTTTCTGGACATTTCTCAATCAAATAATGTGAGGCTCAATATGTTGCTAACACCACTGTGGGTTTTCCAGCACCTCCTTCAGGGAAGTAATTGTACCTCAAGGTTTTCACTTTAATGCAATTGAACTCAGAGATGCTATTAATGAGATGCGACCCATTTGTTCAAATGCATCACTGAATGATGAATTTCTGAGAAAACTGTTGCATTTCTTTTGCATATAAATATTCATCCAACTGAAGTACAATGTAGGGAAGTCAAAATGGATTGCCAGGGGGATTCTAGCTCATACATGCCCAGATTTATTCTCAGCAACACATGTGAGAACATGTGTCAATGATCCGTAGTTGGCTTCAGAAAAGTCATTTCAATAGTATGCTTGCCTTAATCTTTTTAAGACAAAGTACATAAATGATTTATGTACTATGGAAGAAAACAAATTTGAGGTCAAAACTCAAGTGAATATCCTCCATTCATCTCCAGCCCCAGTTTTTCCTCAAACACAAAGGATATTGTAAAGAAACATTATTTGATTCATCCAAGGACACCAAGCTTCCAATTCAATGTGGAGTAAATCAGAAGGTATATAGATGTTTAAGAGAGGACTCTGGTACCAAGTTCACAGCCATGGAGTCATTGCCAACTTCTAGGTGTCCTACAGGACCGTGGGAACTGCCCCTGTGGGTTTCTGCACCCAGCTCGCTCTACATGAGCAGAAAACCTCATCTTTCTCCCACAAAGCAGTTTGAATGGTGGTTTTGGTTTGAATTTTGGGAGCTAATATTATCCTCTAATCTTAGAGAAGCAAGAGGAAGAACATTTATCACACCTCAGAGAGTATAGCTATAAGCACATGGCCAACCAAGGGGCATTTGTAGGGGGATTGACCCAAACACAAATGCTAATCAGGGAAGAATTCAAGAAAATAAAAAGACACCTACTCTCCAGTCCTCAAAATCTCCTGCTGGTATCTCCCTTTTGGTCAAATTCAACAGAAGACCAAGGCAAGAGGATCATTGAAATATCATCCCCCAGGACACAGAGAAGGATGAAGAATTAATCTGGTAAAAGAAATGAAAAGGAAGTATCTAGCACAATGAGTTTATACTTTTAAAAACTAAATGTGAATGATTTACCTGGTTCTGTGCTGAATGAACTTCCAAAGCACTCATATGACAAGCCTGTCATCAGTCAATGTGTCTTCTCCCTTCTCATCATCTCACAACCCCGTGTTGATGGCACTTACTAATAAATATGAAGACTTTCTTTGATCACTACGATAGGTGCTACATGCCTTAATAGTTGACATCAGAGCTCTAAGAAGTAACGTGAAGTGGAGAAGGTTTGGAATAACATATAGCTCGAGAATAACTTGCTGGATTCATTGTGTACTACCTTAGAAAACACAAAAGGAGGTGCTGAGAGACTATGGGGCATTACTCGTTTGCAAAGCCCAGAGAGTAAAATAAAAGAGCAGACGTAGGCTGTTCTGTCCATCTGTGCATGGAACATAGGAATGCTGTGGAAACCACAAGATTGCAACCTTTGGATGCATCCAAAAATAACATACATGGCACTACTATCCATCTCATGAAAAGTGGCTTTAATGAGGAGTCTCCAATTTATTTCTTGGATAATGGAATCAAACAATGAACGTGATAATAGAAGACCTGAGCAAACGTAGTGGTGTGATGTTCAATATTTAACTTGCTTCCCCAGTGATGGGGGATGCCTTGAAATGTGGCATTTGGCTTTCCCTCTGTCCCCCCTTCCAACCTTGGTACTGTCAGCTTGGCCTTTTCTTTCCTGTTTCCTGGCCCAGTCCCATGCCAGGGTGGGGCCTTGAGGTGTCTGAGGTGCCCCAGGCAGAAGAAAACCAGGAGCCTAGGCTCTCCAGCCAGGTCGCTTACTTAGCCACTGTTCACCTGCTCTGGCCACATGCAAGCCGTGGTGGATTTGGCCTTCAGGGGCATCACGCCTTATGGCTATTTTGTGCTTTCTTTCTTTTTTAAAAGTGATTTTATTGGGGGCTCATACAGCTCTCATCACAATTCAAGCATACATCCTCTGTATGCAAAGCACATTTGTACATGTGTTGCCATCAACATTCTCAATATATTTTCTTTCTACTTAAGTCCTTGGCATTATCTCCTCTTTTCCCCCCTCCCTCCCCACTCCTTCCTCCCTCGTGAACCCCTGATAATTTATGAGTTATTATTATTTGACATATCTTACACTGCCTTATGTCTCCCTTCACCCTCTTCCCCATTGTCCTTACCCTAGAAGGTAAACAAGGGGCCATCTACCTCAGAAGCAACAAAGTTGGCCACAAGGTGTTGACGGGATCAGGTATCAGGCATCAAAGAACTAAAAATTATATCAGTACAAACGAAGGGGAGTACAAGTTGAGGACCCAAAGCTGATCGGTAGGTGAAGGGACATCCCCTTTCAGAAGGGTCATGGGGAAAAGCCAGTCAAGGAGCAATGTAGCAACCATGAAACATGCAGTTTTTCTGTAGTTCTTTTTTTTTTGGTGGAGGGCGTCACTGCTCTCCGGTGGTGGGAGTAGGAGGCCCAGCCCCACTGCTGGAATTGAACCTCTGTCCCAGTGGGCCGCAGTCCTGCGCACAACCACCACGCCACCGGGGCTTAGCCCTTCTCTAGTTCTTAAATGCTTCCTCACCGTCACTATTATGATCCCAATTCTAACTGACAAATCCAACTAGACCAGAGGATGTACTCTGGTACAGATAGGAGCTGGAAACACTGCGAATCAAGGACAGATGTTCCCTTCAGGAGGGCTATTTCTTAATCAGTGCTTGCAAAGGTGGTAAACCTATACTTCATCAGGAAGATGCTGGAGACTGGATTAGAACATTTTGGGGTCATGAGGGAGATATTTGGGGTACAGCACTGAATAAAGGTGCCACCAAAACCACTACTGCAGCTGCGGATGTCACAGCCAAAATGGGGGATGCTGTCTTGGGAGGTGAATTGATGACCCTGACCCATAAACTATTGCCAAGAGTGTGGATTTTACTCAGGATTGCAATTACTCGTTAACTGTAGGACAAGATCAACAGTTACGCATCTATGACTCGAACAATCCTGAAGCAGAATCTAAGGAAATTAGTGGACACCCTTCTGGTATTAAAAAGGTTCTATGGTGCAGTGAGAATAAGC
>PVJH01014399.1:0-31998 GCA_004026705.1 Nesogale talazaci
CTAGGAATTGCTCCCCTTCCTTCTTCCTGAAGGAGCCCTGGTGGTACAGTGATTATATTAGATTGCTAAACACAGGGACAGTAGTTCAGAACCGCCTTTCTACTCTTCAAAAGAGTTACCATCTCAGACACTTCCAGGGCGGTTCTACCCTGCCCTGTAAGGGGTCCTCTGACTCGGAATCGACTCGGTGTCAGTGGGTTTCGGGTTGAGTTCTTCCTCCTCAGATGTGGGGCTCACCAACACACTTCCCGGGGGAAAAGAATCAGTCTGTTTTGAACAAGGGCGAATGAATGAAATGTCGAGCGCTAGATCCTGCCAATGGTTGAGCTCTTTCTCCTCCCCTCTCCCAGGCCTGTGCTGCTCAGTTTCCTTCCAGACTGGCAGCCCGCTCTGTATGCCCACCTCCCCCCACCCCATGGATCCCATTGTGCCCAGCTCCCTGGGGCTCTGTGGATCGTGAGGGGGCCTTCGTGCTCCCGTGAAGTTTCCATGACTCACTCTGGCAGAGCAAGCAGAGCCTTCCTCGCATCAACAAAGCCTCTCTGTCACAGAATAGTGGCAAATGAAGCCAAAATTCCACCTTGGCATAAGTTGGATTTTTTTTTTTTTTTTTTAAGAAAGCTGGGAAGGAAGAAAAGGCTAGTAGGGTTGGAGGGGTGGGGGGAGGGCATCACCTACCCACTTCAAATGATCGAACATTAAGCTGGCAGTTTTATGGCCTTGCACGTAAGCTTCTCTTGGCAAAGCACAGCGTTCTTCCAGAAATTGTTTTACTTCAGAAGACTTTGAAAAGTGACTTTTTATCTAGCCTGCCCACCGGCGGGCCCAGAGACTCACGAAGCAACAGTGCCCCTCCTGGTGGTTTTTGCACATCACCGACTTTTCTCCCTGTGTTCGCAAAGGATCTTTTTTTCAATGGCAAAAATAATTTCTGTTTGCTCAGCACCTTGGATCCAAGACCACACTTTTCCTGGCTATGAGGCGTAAAGACGCAGACTGGCTTCGTGGAGAGAGGCTTGGAATTAAAGTCTGCAGAGTGAGGGCCAAGACTCAGCTCTCCGGCTGTGGGCCCCAGTGGTTTAGTCTGGAAGGGCCCCAGAGGTAACACCCGCCAGTCATCTTACGTGGTTTTGAGAACCGAAAAATGATAGCAATAAAACAGCTGTAGGAGTTTACAGCACCACGACTCTTGTGCAATGACTGACAGTTACTCAGAAAGTGTGTGCCTGAGTTTTTAAAAGCCCTATCCTGTTTTTGAGCCAGGGGAATTCACGTTATGAAAACTAGCCATCAGACCAACTCCCCACCCCACCCCCGTACCCCACCCCACAGCATGGCTAGCTATACTTAATGAAAACCAGGTGGTAACAAGGCAGGAAGATAGATGATGCAGAGGATAAAGCTAGAAGTTGGATCCTGATCCATTTGAAGACATGTGTTTTGTTAATTTCTTCAGCATATCAAGATGCCCACACTTAAACATATTTCCCTTTTCTCTCACCCTGCCAGTCATTTCCAACGGTACATTCCAACTTTGATCATGGGTTTATACTGCGATAGTCAGGGATCAGCCTATGTGATAGGCTATCTATGTATAGAAGAAATTCCCAGGCAGCCTGACAGCCTAATGCCACCCGTGTTGTGGTGGCGTAATAAACCATTCAGGTTGATTTGCAAGGACCGATGTGTACCAGTGACACTGTGTACTCTGTCACGCCCTCTCCCTGGCTGTAGGGGTATATGGAAGTCTTGCAGCCAGGCCTTCTGGGGTGTCCCTGCCAATCCAGACTCGCCTCTGACTAGTTCCGCAGCCTTAGGAGCTTTTCTGAACCCCAGCTTCTCCATAATCTGCTACACCAGCCACCCTCGAGTCAGCCCCACTCATGGAGATTCTGCGAGAGTCAGGATAGAACTGTGCTCCCGGGGATTCCAGTGGCTAGTTTCTTTTCAAATAGATCACCAGGTCTTTCTTCCTCGGCTCCTCCCAGCTTTCCGTTTGCAACCAACCATGTTCACCATCTGCACCAGCCAGGGACGCCTATCTATACCCATAAGGAGCATCACTGGTGTTTCATTAAGGAGGTGCTGTACTTAATTTCAGAGGCGCCCTGGTGGTGTAGTGATGACACATTGGGCTGCTAGCCACGAGGTCCGCAGTTCGAACCCAGCAGCCACTCCAAGGAAGACAGACGAGGCTTTCTATGCTTATAAAGAGTTACGTTCTTGGCAATTCACAGGGGCAGCGTTGCCCTGCCCTGCAGGGTCTATAGGAATCAGAACTGACTTGCTGGCAGTGAGTTCTTTATATCTGATATCATCAATACTGAGCCCTGGACCTTTGTCACCCCCACCCACACTCACTGCTGCCTCAGCGCCAGCAGGAAGTTCACAGTTGGAAGGACCAGTGACACAGTCACATTCACCTTGTCATCTGGCCGAATCCCAACCGTTGATGACCCCACAGCCTATGAGACCAATGGAGAGCTCTCTCAGATCAGGTGGCCAAACCTTCCTCCCTCCACCCCATCTCTGCCTCCTGGCCATGAACCTCCCACCAGGCTGCCAGCAGTGACTCTGTCCTCTTGTACAGATGTCTTTCTCCCTCACTCAGAATCAGCCAGCAACTCAGACCACCTACCACCCCGAGGGACTTGACTAAAGGCTGGGGGCAGTGCAGACCGGCATGCCTATTCCCAGATGGGATGGGGCTTGAGGCCAGTTTTCGCTGACACCAGGAAGTTTCCCCTCTGGAGACACGTTTTGCCGGTGGATTTCTGGACTGTTCGAGTGGAGAGCTGGCCTGTGCTGCACAGCAGGGCACATCCCTGTACTTCCCCCCCCACCTCTGGGTAGGGGCCCCCATTCCCAGACCGCCTTTTGGAGAGCAAAGACTGCACTTCTGCTGCATTGCGGCTCTGGGCTCGGTTGAGAAAGAGAGAGATTGCCACCTATTGACAGACATGTCACCTGCAAAGAAGGCTTGTGTAACCAGTGGCTCCCCCCACCCTGGCGCCCTTGCTCTGCCCTCCTCAAGGGGGTCATTAGGATGGGCAGGCCCCTGAGAGCAGGGGATCCTCTCAGAGAGGTCATGTCAGTGTCAGAGGGGACAGCAATAAATGGGAGCATGACACTCCCCCAGTGGGAAAATAGCCTGAAAAGAAGCTGCCCACTGTTTTGATAAGCAGCTTCGGGGGCTGTCGTTTCATCACTGGACAGATAACCACAATGTCACTGGTTCAAAGCCGCCAGCCACTGTGCGGGAGGAAGATGGGGCATTTGGCTCCCGTAAAAGATGATAGTCTTGCTATGGCCAGCTCCTCTGTGAGATGTGACATCCTACACTGAGCCACAGTCCCACAGGGGACAATGCTGAGACACAGTGTGGAACTTGTACCCAAGCTGACCCCACCACACCAAGGCAAAACACTAAGGGTGTGTAACAGAGCAGCAAGGGGAGCAGAGCAAGGAAGTCATGAGGGAGTGCCAAAAATAGACTTTGGGGCCAGGAAGTGCCCCTCCATCAGACTTGACTGAAAACACTCCTGCAGGTCAACAAAGAGATCTTGAACTATTTACAGGTTTCTCTCTCCCTCTCTCTCCCTCTCTCTCTCCCTCTCTCTCTGTTTGTCGTTTTGTTTTTTGCTGTCGTCTTGTTTTTCTGTGGTGCTTTTGTTTGACACTGTCTTGTTTTTATGTGCATATTATTATCTCTGCAGGACTTGGTAGATAAAATAATCTGGGAAAAACAATATGGAGAAGAAAACAAGGGGACTGATGGTTCCGGAGGGGACATGGGAGAGGGGGAGGCAGGGGAAAGGAGGTGGTGTTGACCAACCCAGGGACAAGGGAACAACAAGTGATGCAAAATCAGTGGTAAGAAAGGTGTGGGACGCCTGGTACAGATTGATTAAGGGCAATGTAACCAAGAGGAATTACTGAAACCCAAGTGAAGGCTGAGCATGATCATGGAAAAACAAGAAGGTAAAAGGAAATAGAGGAAAGAATTAGGAAGCAAAGAGTATTTTTAGAGGCCTAACTTCAGACAGGTACATATGTAAATACCTTTATATATGATGATGGGGACAACAGATCTATGTGTATATATTTATATGTTTTGTATTAAGGCCGCAGTTGGACATTGGGCCTCCACTCAAATACTCCCTCAATGCAAGAACACTATATTCTATTAAACTGGCATTCCATGATGCTCATCTTCCCAACACAATTGCTAATGTGTGCGTAAGCAAGTGTGATGAAGAAGGCTGATGGTGCCCAGCTATCAAAAGCTTGAAGGGCAAGTGGCCACCTAGCTCAGAAGCAACCAATGGCTTGGAAGAAGTACACTACCCTGTGTGACCACAAGGTGTCAACGGGATCGGGAATCAGGCATGAGAAAATCAAATCATTGTGAATGAGGGGAAGTACAGAATGGGGATCCAAGACCCATCTGTAGGCAACTGGACATCCCCTTACAGAAGAGTCACAGAGAGATGCCAAGCCAGTCAGGATGCAATGTAGCAACCGTGAAACATGCAACTTTCCTCTAGTTCGTAGTGCTTCCCCAGTCCCGCCCACTATTATGATTCTAATCTACCTTACAAATGGATCTAGACCAAAGAAGGTGCACTGGTACAGATAGAAACTGGAAACAGAGGCTCCCTTCAGGACCAGTGATGAGAATGGCGATACTGGGAGGGTAGAGAGAAGGTGGAGTAGAAAAGGGGAACTGATTACAAGGATCTGCATATAACCTCCTTCCCGGGGGACGGACAACAGACAAGTGGATGAAGAGTGACGCTGGGCAATGTAACATATGATAAAATAATAATTTATAAATTTTCAAGGGTTCGTGAGGAACTGGGAACGGGGGTGGGGAATGAGGAGCTGATACCAAAGGCTCAAGTAGAAAGCAAATGTTTTGAGAATGATGAGGGCAACAGATGCGCAAATGTGCTCGACACGATGGATGGATGGATTGTGATAAGAGTTGTACGAACTCCTCCTTGAATGAATTTTTAAAAATCACAGTTTTGCTCTGACAACTCTATGAGGTTATTTCGCTCTGTACTTTGGAGGGCTACGAGTTGAAATCAAAGTATTGCCCACTATGCCCAGTTACTGTCGACTTAAATAAGATAATGTGTAAGAAAAATCACTTAGCACGATATCATGCCAGGCATTTTCAATTCAAGGTGCCATCAGTCTGGAGTGTAACCTTCCCATTTTTCATTTTT
Organism: Nesogale talazaci; assembly: GCA_004026705.1. Taxonomy (NCBI): domain Eukaryota; kingdom Metazoa; phylum Chordata; class Mammalia; order Afrosoricida; family Tenrecidae; genus Nesogale; species Nesogale talazaci. The sequence goes on from PVJH01014399.1 coordinate 5,235, forward strand.
AGTTTTGAGGTTTTGGGCAGAGCACTTCACTTTACATTTCTTCATCTAATAACCATCTAGATGGTCTCGCGTGGTATTCTTCCTCACAGTAGGACGAAAGCATCTGCAGAATGTGAAAGTATTTTGCATAGTTCCACCGGACTTCTCAAATAGCCACACTGCCGCCAAGTGGACTTGTGGCAACCTATGGGACAGACCAGAATTTCTCTACTTGCCGTTCTGAGACGATAAATCTCTTTGGGAGCAGAGAGACTTCAAAGCTGTGTTTTAAGCCGTCTGTTTCTTCAAATGGATTGTTGAAAACTTGGGTTGTAGTTGTCCTGTAAGAAGCTTCCGTGTTGAATACTCCCTGAAAACAACCTAAAAAAAAAAAACAAAAAAACGTGAAGGCAGCCCTAGGTTCATCCATCTGCAAAGGGACTCTGCTCACAGTTTGCTGTACGACATAGTTCGTTCTGTCCTCACAGGACGGGGCTGATGTGTATGCTTCTTTTCCAGACGAGGCTGGCTAGAGGCTGAAAGAATGAAAGGGACCAGTTTGGCCACCAGGAGGCTTGGTCTCACAGTGGGTCCACGTTGGGCTGCTAATTGCACAGTCCGCAGTTAGAAATGGCAAGCCGTACCTCCGGGGAAAAAAGGCAGGGCTTTAATTACAGTCTCAGAAACTCACAGGGCCAGGTCTGCCCTGTCCTCCAGGGTGGCTGCAAGTCAGAATGCACTCCATGGCAGTGAAGGAGTGAGTGTGCCTTCAGTTCCTTCCTAGGAACTGGTGCTGGTCTATGGAGCTGGGCGCTGCTGTGCCTCAGAATGGAGGCATCTGCCCAAGCTTGCTTTGTTAGACCTGTGTGCGACATAGGACACGCCCCCGTGGCACAAAGAGGCCTCCTCTCAGGAGGATATTCTCGTGGCTGTTGAGTTATATGTTTTTCTGTCTCCCTTGATGAGAGGGCTTTTTCGTGGGGTGGAGGGCCATGGTCGCCTGAGCTGAGATTCTTTCCTGGTCAGTCCCCGGATTTTCCCTCCCTCTTTAGGGTTATTTTACGTTCCCAGACACAACTTCCACTGAGGCCGGAGGGCAGATTTGATTTCTACCTCCACTCCCTGTTTAGGAAACAGCAGTTCTCCGGTCCCCCAGCCTGCTGGGAATGACTTCCTCTTTTCTTCCCCTGCCTGCCAGCTTTATTGAATTCGCCTTAGCAACATCCAGGACAAGAATTGGTTTAGCAACAGCGTGTGAACCAATGAAATGTGAACATGGGAAAGGCGTCTAAACCAATAGGAGCCCTGCATAGCCGGCAAGTTGGCTTCTTAGAGAAAATAATATCCTGGCGTTGGCCAGACAGCCTCCAGGCGGCAGCAGACAAACTGCATGGGGCACTGTCCCTCCCTGCTCCTGCATCTTACTTTTTTCTCTTTCCCTTTTTTCTGTAAGTTCTTCCTGGGCATAGAAAACGTTTGTGGATGATCAGAATCTAGCTTATAAGCTTTATGAGCCCTACAAGGGGCTCTGTATGACAAGGCCTGGAGCTTGAAACCTTAGACTGCTGGTCGTAAGAAGGTCAGCAGTTGAAGCACCTAAGCCACTCCTTGAGAGAAAGATGGGGCTATCTGCTCCCCTAAAGAGTCACAGTCTCAGAACCCAACATGTATTAGGTGATCTGATTGCCGCCAGTAAGTCACTGCTGAGTCCTATGACACCACCGCCCCCCCCCCCCCCCACCGTGGGTTTCCCAGACAGTAACTGCTTACAGGAGGACAAAAGCCAGTCTGCTAGTAGTTTTGAACCCAGCCATGTGGATTACAGCCCCACATGCTAAACCACCAGGGCTCCTGTAGGTTAGGGGTCACAGCCAGCCCATCATCTTGACTCCTGCCGTTTTTGTTTCGTTACAGACAGTACTAACCCTCCTCTAAGGGCATGACCAGCCAGTGGGGAGTTGGTGGGGGGTGGGGGGTGGAGAGAGAGATGGGGAAGGCGTGTTGGGAGAAAGCAAGTTCGCCTTTTAACCGGTACAGTTGCTGGGCTGACAGGCGAGTGAGGTGGGCTGCCTTTCCACCCCCGGTTAACACGAGGGCAGGAAGGTGTCACCTACAGATCGATACCCACATTCCCAGGGCGTGTGGGCGAAAGCTCTTCTCCGCTCCGTCAGTTCTGCCACCTGCATCTGAGCAGGAATGCCTGTCCAGTGAGTAGTTTGAAGAGTGTCGATTCTTCGTCACTCGTTCTGTTTCTCTGTCTTAAAGCCAGAGGCAAATGCGGAGAGAAGCTGGAGAGGATCGTAGTGAAGAGTAGGAGGTCCATGTGTTTTCAGTCTTTCAGCCGATACTGCCCGGCCCTGAATAACCCCCAGTGGGGTTTGCGTCCTTCAGACAGCGAGTGTTTCTGTTTGTGCCTGCCAGCCTCGGGCTCCCCGTTAAAATCAGTTCAGGCTTTGTATCTTCGGAAAGCCTCACCTGATTCTTGCCCTCCTGCTCTCTGCCAGCTCTCGGTGCTCCCCTTGTTTTATTTCCATATTGCTGTCTAAATAGCCTCAGTGGCTTCCTCTGAAGGTCCTATTACTTCTTCAGGGTAGATCCCCCGGCCTTTGCACAGGGTTGGCACTTACTGGGTCCTCAAAGATCACTCTGAAAAGAAGCAAGGTAGGAAGTCCTACTCTACAAGGAACCATCATAGTGATTCAGAATTGCCCAGCCGGGTCCTGGGCCAGAGCAGAGCTGGGGAGTGTGGTTCTGTCCGTTTCAGACCCTGCGACACTCCTGACGCCTCATCCTCTGATGGTTTCGTCTCCGTAACAGGGTTCCCTTTGTGATTTTATGTTTCAGGAAGAGGCGAGGAGCAAATCCAAGATCTGTGCCAATGTGTTCTGTGGAGCTGGCCGGGAGTGTGCGGTCACCGAGAAGGGGGATCCCACCTGCCTCTGCATTGAGGTGAGCCATGCCTGGGGAACCCAGGCAATGGACCATGTGGAAGGCCGCCGGCTGGAACCAGCAGTCAGCAGGGCCGTGCGCACAATTTCATCCTCTGTATATAAAGGCACACCTTTGGGTAGCTGAAAGATGTGGAATTTTGATCACCGAGGTTGAAAGGGCAGACGTGAACGCAGAAGTGCTTTTTTCTTTCAAAAAGCAAACAGAAAAGCTTTCTAGATCGCTTCATTCCAAAATGAACGCATGCCTTTTGTTAGTCAGAGGAGCCTGAGCAGTGATGTTGGGTGAACTTGGGGCTGCTAACCACGGGATCGGTGGTTCAGATCTACCAGCTTCTCCAAGCGAGAAAGATGAGGCGGTCTGCTGTAGAGGTTTACATCCTTCGACACCCTACCTAGGGTCTCTATCAGTCATAGCTAACCTCATGGCAAAGGTTTAGGGTTTTAGGTTATATGGATCAAGTTGTGCAGATGTTTATAAGGATAAAGTAATAATCTTCCCCAATAGCACTCCAATCCCATGAGTCTGTGGTAACCGGTAATGACAGCTAAGTGTGTGTTATTCCACATACTTGTCTTGTCTCTCTGCCCCTAGCGACACAGGGGATTTCCTCCTACTTTAAACAAAATATAGCCATGCGAGATACCGACCAAGAACTTGAATCTGTCACTCATTAATATGTCATGATCGAACACCCAAGTTAGCATATAGAATTCTAGTTAATTTTTTTAACTTACTGCATAGTTATAAATATGAAAGAGCCATCTCTTCAGCCATTTTCCTACAGATGAACAGCCTGCTTTATTGATTTTTTAAAAGCATGATAAACAATAATGACCTTGGGCAAAATCTCCGTTCGTGTGCTGCTTTTATTTCTGTGGGATGGACTACCTCAAGTGGACTTAGGAAATCAAAGGAATCACATATTTTAATGGAACGCGGGTTTTATCGGCTGTCCGGTTTTGTGCAGTTTTTTTTTTTTTCCTTAACATCCTTTGAAAGAAAAAGTGACCTTTTGAGAAATACCTTATTTGCCTTTCCTTTTTTGTAAGCAGGATTCTGGTCAGTTCGCACGCATCTATGGCACCCTGGGCTTGTTGTGTCTTACTTATTTATACATTTTTGTTTTGTTTCCCTGCAAATGAATGCATTCACCGTAGTCCCCAGATTCAGGACCCGGAAACTTTGACCCAGAAAGCAAGCCTCCGCCCTCAGCTCCGAGAACCCCGGGTCTTGCTAGGGATGCCCCTTGCTTGGGGGACACCTCACAGTGGATGTGTCCACCACACCCATGTGGAAGCGTGAGCTTGGGCTTCGAGCTCAAGCTCTGTGAGCCGAGCTGGGGGCTTGCCTGTGACAGACAGGGCAGTGAGTGCACCTGGCTAGTTCTCTCTCTGGAGGCCTGATGGATAGTTCTAACTAGGTCACACATACAGGTTAGAGGATTTGGAGGTAATTCATTCTTACCAGATACCTTGAAAACAGAGACCAGGCTTGGTTTTGCTCAGTCCCCAGCCCATGGCAGACATTTATTCGTGATCACCGAGTACGTGAATAATGAAGCTTGCCTTTCTGGGCTGGGGTCTTCTCGGCTTAGATTGGAAACCCCACCAGTCGGTGCTCCATGTTTCTTGTCGCTCCCTCCCCTCCGTCTGCCCCTCTGAGTCACTGATCACCACTTCCCCCTTTAAAACAAGGGAAGTCCAAGCAGCCTGAACTTGCCTGTGACCTTGACACTTTACATTGCCAAGGCGGAATCTAGATGCCAAATGAACTTTATTCCAGTTCCCTGATAATAATGATTCTTTGTGCTGTTTCACAAGGACCCATACTCCGCGCTCCCCCTCCCAATAGGGGCTGTGCAATGAGGCCGGAAGTAAAGTGGTTCCCTCAATGCTCGACAGAGCAAGAGAGCAGAGATCCTTCTAGTTCAAGCCCAGAAGGATTGCAGTGTGTGCGTAACTGCCTTTCAGTCTCGCCTCCTTCCCAGCACTCAGTCTGGGTCCTGGATGTCAGAGACAGTTGGGGTGTTCAGGAATCTTAGGCCGTCAAAAGATATGGACTGGAGGAAAAAAAAATGGAGTGATTCTTTCCAAGAGAGGATTCAAATTCCTGACACCCCGTTTGTGTGCTGTACAAGTAGAAGAGATGACCCTGTACTGTGTCGGCCCAGAGCTGGGGATCTGGGAGGTCAGAGGGAGCAAGAGGGCTGGATCATTGATGGCCTGAATGAAGGCTCGCCCGGCCCAGCTGGGGCCAGAGGATCGATCTCTGTAGGTGGGAAGTCCCCTTACTTGTGTGTGTGTGTGTGTGTGTGTGTGTGTGTGTGTGTGTACTCGAGCATGTGTGTCAGCTTCTGTGACTTCATGGCACACACACACACACACACACACACACACACACACCTTTGCGGGTCTGTTTCAGCAATGCAAACCGCACAAGAGACCTGTGTGTGGCAGCAACGGCAAGACCTACCTCAACCACTGTGAGCTGCATCGAGACGCCTGCCTCACTGGATCCAAAATTCAGGTTGATTACGATGGCCACTGCAAAGGTAAGGCGGGCTCCCCCCCCCTCCAACCCCCCATCCCCAGGCCCAGAGAGCCAAGGAGCAGGGTGACCTGATGTCCTTGAGTGCTTTCCTCCCTGATCACAGCTGCCCAAAGCCGTGCGCCCAGTCCCAAGGCTTGGAGATGCTTTCTCCTGGAGCTCATGAGCCTGCTGGGTTAGTTCTGGGTGATTCGGGCTTCTGCCCGGTGCTCCCAGAACCATCTGCAGCTGGATAGCAGATACGGCAACTACACCAACAGTAATGACGAGGTTCTTCGAGAAGTTGACATCTTTCAAAATTCTCTTGGCAGTTGTAGGCTGGAGCCCTGGTGGCATGTAGTGGATGACGTGTGGAACTGCTAACTGCACGGTCAGAACTTTGAGCCCACTAGTTGCTCTTCCGGGAAAACATGAGGCTATCGACGCTTGTCAAATTTACAATCTGAAGGCCACTGTGAATGGGGACGTGCTCCTCTGCCCTTTACGGTCGCTAAGAATTAGAATCCACTAGATGGCAGTGAGTTCAGTTTGGGCTTGGCCCCCGTAGGATTCAGTTGTCCTCTTTATTAACACTCAAACCACTGCCATTACAGAGAGAAAGGCTCTCACAGTGGCTGCCTCCCTGAGCCAATGCTGCTAAGAAGACACAGCCCCTTGCCAAGCCCCGCCTACCCAACCCTTTCAACCTTGAACTTTCCTAGAGAAAACACGTTTCCCAGGTGTGGGTGTGGGTCTCCCTGGGTCCCCCTGTCCGTAATGATCCATCTGGGCCTTTGCAATGTCCCAGTGGCCACCCCCCAAGACAGCACACAGAGGTATGGGCTAAGAAGGAAACTCAGCAGGAAAGAAAAGACCCCATGCATAAGACACCTCAAGACAACACGGTGACAGATGACAACTCCCCCACCTTTATGTGGGGCTGTTTTAATCTGAGTAGCTTACAGAAATTCTCTTTTCTTTATGTGCATGACGTATCATCTCCATTGGTCTTGCAGAGAAGAAACACATAAGTCCATCTGCCAGCCCAGGTGAGTGTCCTTTCCTTTCCACCCTAAGAACGTCATGCCTCATCGAAATTCCTTCTCCTGATGGAAATGTGGTTCACAATCCGGGCTGGAGTGCCCCACATCTTGCATGTGGCTCCAAATCGGGCACTCCCCCACGGTGCTCAGAGAAGATGCAAAACAGCAGAGAGAGAGAGAGAGAGAGAGAGACAGAGAGACAGAGAGACAGAGACAGAGAAAAGCAAGCAGCTGGTTGGGTCGGAATGTTTGGAGTGGTTTCCACTTTCGCAGAGTAGAAATTCTTGGCAATGCCAGTAAGACTGCTTCCATGCCTGTTAATAAAAGGGGAATTTTTAAAAAATCATTTTATTGGGGGCTCATACAACTCTTATCACAATCTCTACATACATTCATTATATGCAAGACACATTTTTTGGGGGGGCATCACTGCCCTCAGGTGGTGGGAGTAGGAGGCCCAGCCTTTGCCCCTGTGGAGCTGGAATCGAACCTCCATCCCAGTGGGCCACAGTCCCACGCACAACCACTACGCCACCGGGGCTTAGCCCTGCAAAACACATTTGTATATTCGTTGCCACCATCATCCTCAAGACATTTTCTTTTTACTTAGCCCCTGGTATTAGCTCCTCATTTTTCCCCCTCCCTCCTACCTCCCTCATGAACCCTTGATAATTTATAAATTATTGTTGTTTTTTCATATCGTGCACTGTCCAATGTCTCTAAAAGGGGACTTTGAAACTTTCTGAAAAACTTGAATTTTTTTTCAATCATTTTATCAGGGGCTCTCACAGATCTTATAACAGTCCATACATCAATGATATCAAGCATATTTGTACATATGTTGCTATTATCATTTCCAAAACATTTTCTACTTAAAAGAGGTATCAGTTCTTTTTTTACCCTCTCTCCCCCAAAACTTCCATTTTAGTGGTCGCCGCCCCCACTGTGAATTCTTCAAAGCCCCCATATCCAAGTTAAACATTTGTTTTTTGTTTTGTTTTGTTTTTTTGTGAGGGGCATCACTGCCCTCTGGTGGTGGAAGTAGGAGGCCCAGCCTTGCTGCTGGATTTGACCCTCTAATCCAGTGGACTGCAGTTCCGTGCACAACCACTACGCCACCGGGGCTCGGCCCCAAGTTTAACATTTTATCATGGTTGATTAGTACAGATCCTTGAACATAGTATCTTTTCCCTGGATCTTCACACCAACCTTGTGGGGTACATCTTATAGACCAGTGGTTCTCAACCTGTGGGTTGAGACCCCTTTGGGGGTCAAACGACCCTTTCACAGGGTTTGCCCAATTCATAATGGTAGCAAAATCACAGTTATAAAGTAGCAACAAGAATAATGTTATGGTTGGGGGGGGGGGGGTGTCCGCAACATGAGTAGCTGTATAAGAGGGCCGTGGCCACATGAGGAAGGTTGGGAACCACTGTTGCAGATGAAGAAATTGAGGCGCCGAGAGGAAGTGGTGGATTTTAAAAAACATCCAGGTTCTATTCTGACCCTGTGCCTTTTTCCATCCCAGCAGTCTCTTCCCCACAATTCTGCTGTCCTTGATACCCCCACCCCCAGCCTCAGTCCCACCCATCAATTCCACGCAGCGCCCCACGCCGTCCAGGGCAGGCCTTCCAGGTGACCCTTCCCTGGCCTTGCTCTCTGTAGTTTCAGAATAAAGACTGGGTGTGTGCCGTACAGAACTTTGGCAGGGGGGTTGGGAAGAGGGCAGGAAGTGCTCAGAAATCCAACCGTGCCACGAATTGTAGCGATAGTCTCTGTGCCTGGTGCGTCATGTTAGCGCATTTCTGACGCTGAAAGAAAATCGCTGTTTCATGGATCCATTGCTGCTCCCTTTTCCCCCCTCCCCCACTTCCCAAAGCGAATGACACGGCCTCCATGTGGAGATAGCCCTTGGCGGATGTGTGACCCAGGCTTCCTCCTCCGTGTGTGGCAGTCTTGTCTCCCTGGAGTGCAGCAGCCCCCAGCCCCCCGTCATGACCCGGGGGTCCCTCCCTCACCACCTAGGGCTCCCTGCTCTCTCCTGCAGTGGTTTGCTACCAGTCCAACCGTGATGAGCTCCGCCAGCGCATCATCCAGTGGCTGGAGGCTGAGATCATTCCAGATGGCTGGTTCTCCAAAGGCAGCAACTACAGTGAAGTTCTAGACAAGTACTTTAAGGTGATCCAGGGCCCAGGGGCAAGAAGCTTCAGCCCCGGGAGAAGGGAGGGGAGGGTCCCTCCTGCCATGACCTGGCCACCTCTACCCGAGTGCACGTGCCCAGGTTCCTTTCCTGGGCCGTGAGAATCTGCTTCTGACCAGCATGCGGAGTGGGAGCCCGGGATGGGAGCATAGCGTTCCCCAGGCAGGCCATGTGGGTCGCTCCACCAGTGAGCAGTGAACAGCAGGAGGGCTGTCAAGGACTCCTCAATGGGGGAATATGGCGGAGGCTCCAGCTCTCTAAGCCCGTGATGCTGGCTACCCATGCAGAATACGTGCTGCTCTCAGCCGGCCCCAGCCCCCATCGGCTGTTGGTGGTAGTTCTCTGCCAGAGAGGTGACGGTCTTGGACCTGCAGAGTTCACCCCTGCATCTGAGATGAGCCACTGCCCTGCCAGAGGTCCTCCAAGAACCTTGTTACTGCTGCCCCCTTCTTCTTGTTTTCTTGAAGAGATAGACAACGGAGAGAAGCTTTCAAAGTCTTCATCCATGCTTGGGACTGCCCTGACAGACCATGTCAGAGAGTTGTTGGAAGGGGCTGCAAAGGGGGCTCCCTCCAGCCTGTTGACTAGAACTCATACCCACCCTCACCCTCCCACCACACCCCACCCACAACCTACACGGGATGGGCATGCCACACACAGAAGCATGAGCACCTCAATATGTGTGTCGTACAGCCGAGACCAGCACACACCCCACGTACCTAAGTATACATGTCATGCAGTGGGATGCGCGCGCACACACACAGACACACACACACACACACACACACACACATACACTCCACCCTCGGGACGGATGGACCACACAGAAATGCAACCACCCCCGCAGAGGTATGGACGCATGTACCACACACAAACATGGGCATTAGGCAGAGACATGCAGGCCATATACAGAGATAACGCAGCATCCTCAATGCATTTAGCATTTAGAAATCTACCTCAGGTATACAAGTTCTCAGAACAATACAAAAGCCTCTCACCCCCACCCCCACCTTTTTACACACAAGGCAACAATCTCTCGGTAGATGCCTTTGGATCCTCACCCCAGAACACACACACCCGCATAAGCTTCTGGTGCCTGCCCAGCCAGGACTCAGAGCAGCTCCCAACATGGGGGGCAGCGAGGCCACCGGGAGGCCACCAAATAGGGTCACCACCCGCCTCGCTCTGACTGACATTGGTTTAGGGCCTTGCCGATGGAGAAAAAACTGTGTTGGGTTGCAGTCGGGTCAGGTGGGCTTGGCGTGCCCCCTGTGGAGCCAGGGATGTCTCATCGTAGAGTCATGGCTCAGGAGCCCCATGTGGGGATGCCCCCGGTGGAGGGGACAGCTCAGCTCTTCTTTGTCTCCTGCCTCCCCTGTTGCCCCTTGACAGGAAGCCCCTCTTGGGCATTTTGCCTTAGACAAAAGTCGACCCACCACCAACCAAAAGCACCCCAGAGAGCTGAGCCAGGTGGAAAAGAGTAGTATAAACAGCGTTCCCAAAGCCCGGTGAGCAGCACCTGCGAGGTCTATGACGAGTGACCTTTGCAGTCCAGGAGCAGCTGGGGTCCGGCCACTCTCTCTCCGATGAGGAGCACTGCCCTGCGGACTGCGTCACTGTGTGTTGTGGCCCTTTGGTGGCACTCTGCTGTGAGGAGAACCTCCTGCTGTGGTCAGATCCGGTTCCCCCACACTCGTCACCCTCCACCTGCACCCCCCTCCAGGAGGGTCTCATGCCAACAGCTCCCACCTGAACATGGTGTGGCCCTCTGAGAACACAGCTTGTCTCCGGGGCCTTTCCCACCTGGCTGAGGAAGCTTGTTTGTCACTGGCCAGCACCACGCAGACCCTTCCAGGACTCTCTGGCAGCAGCTTCTGAGAGAAAAGGAGCGAGTTTGACTCTACTCAGATGGTTATCAGATCCTCTACGATGCTGTCTTCAAAGGACTCCCACCATGTGTAGCAGCTGCCCACCGTGCTGGATCTGATGTCTCAGATGCAGTCTCAGAGCCAGGGAGTGCTCTCCAGGCTGGCCAACACTTTCTCCCAGCCACCTACTGAGACGTCCCTGTGATCCGAGTCTGGAGACAGTCGACCAACCTGACGTCACCTGTGGTTCAGTCATTCCTGTTTGGCCGCAGGACAGGATAAAGATGCAAAGGCCCTGGCACACCTCTCTCTCTCTCTCTCTCTCTCTCTCTCTCTCTCTCTCTCTCTCTCTCTATCTATCTCTATCTCTATCTCTCTCTCTCTTTCCCATCCCGGTATCCACAGCTGAAACGGAAGCCAGCAGCCTTCTTTTCAAGCCTTCTTTTCCCTCCTACCTGATTTCACATCCTGCGCTCCCCGCTGCTGTGGGTACTGGAACTCAACTTGCCTCCTTGCAACAGCCTTTAAAGATACAGCAAGGAATCCCCAGCATGGGCCACATGAAACTCTGGCCCCAGGATGGGTGGGGTCAATGGAGATGAGCGTTCAGGCCCCTGGGACCTCTCATGAGCCCCTGGATCTCCTGGATTCTGGCTGGGTGGAGTGTGGAGTGGGAGCTAATGGGCTCCCCCAAGAAGCAGCGCAGCCTCCTGAGAGTGGCGTGGGCCAGAGCGGTCAGGGAAGCTGGGGTCTGCCCGTGCCCTCCGGTCTTTTCGGACTGTCCTTCCCTGCATGCACGCATGCACGTTGTCAGACCTGTCAAGATTGCTCTACTCTGCCCCACACATGCAACACTTGGACTTAGGAATGTTTAACACCCACCTCTTACCAAACTTCTTGTGACCTCTCCATTAATTATTCAAGACCTCGAATGACACACATGTGGGGAAGCTTCTGTAGGGCGGGTGGATGCGTAGGAAAGAGAACACACCTGAGACATGGTAAGGACAAGAGTGATGAATAGGCACTAAGCAAAGGCCTAGACCGTGATTTTTATAAACTGCTGTAACTTTACCCGCATAGGGACCTTGGTGGCATAGTGGTGACATGTTGGACTGCTCACTGCAAGGTTAATAGTTCAAAACCACCAACTGCTGGTCAGGAGAAGGGTGAGACCTCCTGCTCCTATAAAAGTGATAGTCTCAGAAACTCAGAAGGGCAGTTCTGCCATGTCCTAGAACGTCTCAGTGAATTGGACACCAAATTGAGAGCAGTGAGTTTGCATTCTTTTTTCATTCCTTTTAAACCCACATCGAAAGGTGAGAGAGTTACACTCGAGACTCAACCATCAGGAAAGTGAGGCATCTTTGAAAACCTGCACCCCTTTTCTTCTAGAAGCTTCTGTACTTCTTCGGGAAGACATGGGGATGCTGGGCATCTCCTAAGACAGGAGTATGAGAAAGAAAGTGTTCATAAATGCCCCTGATGCTGGAGTAAGCACCCAGCTTGGAATTTGATGAGAGTGTTGAAACAAACGCCCTTCTGCAGAGAGCACCGGACATCTAGAACCGGCCCAGGTGGCTGATATCTCTGTTTTCTCATCCTGCCTGAACTCGCTGCCCTTTGACGTCACACCGTGGGATGTCAGCCTGGCAATGAAGGACAGCCTGTACTGGGTAGTCAGGGTCCCGTGCACACATCGGCTGCAGGCCCTCTGCCACCTCCACCTGCTAGTTAATGATTTGGGGCATTCGTTGATGATTTCTCAATGTCACGGTCAGTGGGAGGTCACGGTGTAAAAGGGAAGCTTTGAGAGCAAGACAGAGAGGCTGGGAGCCAAGCAGCATGACTGGTCGAGTGACCCCCAAAGTGAGCATCTGGGATCCCCTGCATCTTTGCTCCGGAGGGATTTGTCAGCAGCAGGCGTCCTGAATTCCACCACGGAGAGCCTGCCTCCCAGCTTCAGACTCTGCGCTTGCTTGGTCATCAGGATTTGAACCACGGCTGGTCTGAATCCAGAAGCAAAAGGGAGGATGTCTGCAGGAGAGTATCGCAGGCCGTGGGCAGCTGAGACAGTGTCTGGATTTGAAAGGACCTGGGTAGTCTCTGCCCAGGCGCTGCCACTCTTGCCTTGGGGTACAAGCACTTTCTCCAGGTCCCCGAGTGTGCTCTGTCTGGGTAGACTAGAGAAACAAGTTCATAGACATTCATGTGCATACGAGAGCAATTGGATATGGAGAAACCATCCCATTCCAGTCCAGGTCAATTCCATAAGTCTGATATGAGCCCAGATGTCAGATTCCAATACATATAAAGCCCTCTGCAGACTCACAAAACACATGCAATGATGCCGAATGCAGGAAGATCACAGACCAGTGGGTGGGAAGTCTTATGGATCCAGTGGTGGTGTAAGCATTGTGACACTGGCAGGGATCTCCACGTAGCTCCTTCAGCTACCAGGGCTCTGGCTGCATCAGGGTAGCTTCATGTGGCTTCTCATCAGAAATGTCACACAGGGAGAGAGCATGTGTTTCACCTCAGTCAAGTTATTTATCATCTAAGTGCCTCCAAACGATGAAGTCATCAAACTGCCACCTGATCGATAGGCTAAACTCCACCGCCTTATCAGTTTTCTGAGTGATAACATAAGCAACTTCCATGGAGCCTTTGATAATTCTAATAATGGTATCATTAACTAAACCACAGATATTAGAATACTGTTGAGATAGGAGAGTATTCAGATTTGGGAAAGTGGTTTTACTCTAAAATACGTGTGATATTTCCCTATACTTAGTAAAAATGAAATGACTAAATCACAGAAGAAAACAATGAGGACTGAGTAGCACTCATTTACTGTGGCAGAATTACATCTGCAGAACTAAGACATGTCTGAAAAGCTACAAGACATAAAGGTGTCAAATACGCAGTCCTCTTAAGTTGTCTGTTACTGGGCAACTCCAAAAGCAAGGGGATTGAATGAAGAGAAATCTCCAGCCTTTCTCAAGGACTTAAAAGTGTTCTCTAATGTTTTTTTCTAGAAGTTTTATAGTTCTCAATTTGGCATTTAGGTTTATGATCCACTTCTAGTTAATCTTTATGTTTATCATAAGATTATATAACTACCATGCCCTGGGGTTCATGCCTTCTTAGTCTTTTTTTTATTTGTTTTGTTTTTTGTTTTTTGTTTATTTTGGGGGGCATCACTGCTCTCCGGTGGTGGTGGGAATAGGAGGCCCAGCCCCACTGCTGGAATTGAACCTCCATCCCAGTGGGCCGCAGTCCCGCACACAACCACTACGCCACCAGGGCTCAGCCCCAGTCTTTTTTTTTTTTCAATCATTTTATTGGGGGCTCATACAACTCATCAGAATCCACACATCCACCCATTGTATGCAAAGCTCTTCTGTGCACTTGTTGCCATCATCATTCTCAGAACATTTGGTTCATGCCTTCTTGCTGGAGTTCTTCCTGGCCAGACTAGGGCAGGCTTGGACTCAGAGAGAGCGCATGGGGGACCTGAGATGGCTGAGGGGAAGGAAGGTGATGGAACTGGGGTGGTCCTGTAAAACTTTGTACCTGAAAGATCTCTTCATCCCCTTTTTAGAACTTTGATAACGGTGATGCTCGCTTGGACTCCAATGAGTTTCTGAAATTTGTAGAACAGAATGAAACCGCCATCAACATTACCACCTACTCAGACCAAGAGAACAACAAGCTGCTGAGGTGAGTGTGCCCCGGTCAGGAGTGGCTGCAGAGGGGAAAGCTGGATAGGAGGGGGCATCTGAAGCCTTCTGTGCACAGAAGAGCCACCAGTTCCTCTGTGGGAAAAAGCAGACCGGGAAGTTGGCCCTGTGTTCTTGTGTTCCTATTTCAGCTACTATATCCAACAACATTATCCGCTGAAATGATTATTGTCTGGGGCCACGGCTGACAGCGAATTAAAAGATTGTCATTTTCAGACAAATAAACTGGGTCACAGCCAAGTAAAGTTAAATAAGCTCCTAAGTATTAGTAATAGGATAATTTTTTTAGAATTTTTTCCAAAGAATTAGATTTATGTATAATTTAGCGGTAGGCCTAATGTAGCTAGTTCTGTTGGTGGAAGTAACCAGTGCTATTTTATAGAGATATTCCCTAATATTTATGAATGTGAGTCTATCTCTCACTTGCCCTGGTGTCTTAGTCTAGGAAGACTAGAGAAACAAAATTCATATACATGCAAGTGTGTACAAAGAAGGAGCTTTATATAAAGAATAATTGTATATTGAGAAAACACCCCAGTCCAGGTCAAGTCCATACATCTGATATGAGCCCATATGTCTAATACCAATCTATAAATTCCTCTTCAGACTCACGAAACACAAGCAATGATGCCGGATGCAGGAAGATCACAGGCCAGTGGGTGGAAAGTCTTGTGTACCCAGTGACAGTGGAAACATCTTAGTGCTGGCAAGGGTTTCCATGTAGCTCCTCCAGCTCTAGAGTTCTCATAACTCCATGTGCCTTGTAAATAGGAATGTGTCACAGGGAATGTGTGTGCCCGGCCTCCAGTGAGCTATTGATCTCTTTAGTGCCACCAAACGAGGACATCAAACTGCTACCTGAGTGATAGGCTAAACTCCACCCCTCTTCTCTTAATCCTCTCAAATTGACACCAGATCATATGAATGCCACACCTGGTATTATTCCAGAGTGATTATTCATAGTCATTAAGAAACTTCTGGTTTGGCTGAGTCCCGGTGGCGTAGTGGTTGAGTGCGGGACTAAGGCCCACTGGCTTGGTGGTTCAAATCCAGCAGCAGCTCTCCTGGAGCAGGGCTGGGCCTCCCACTCCCACCAGAGGGCAGTGATGCCCTCCCCTCAAAAAAACAAAAACAAACAAAAAAAGAAACTTCTGGTTTGGTGCTGGCACGTGAGTAAGAATTTAAAGTAGGAAAAGCACCACTTTTGTTTAAAAGAACAACAAAGCCCGCCTATCTTCTATGAGGGCTTTTTAAATTATAGTGAACCACAGATAAAAGCATAAAGAAATGAATCAATTTCTATATGTTAATCTAGTGGCTGTGGTTTCACCTTTCAAGTGAAAATATGACCATTTTATCTTTTTTTTCCCCAAATCCTTGTGTCAAAAGATTCTAGTAATAGTCCATGGTCTTGACGTTTTCAGTCAGCAAATCCTTCCTATTTTTAGAACTTGACATCAGTGGAATTTGCTTGTTGCCTTTTACAGTTGCCTTGTTCGGCTGCCTTAACAGCCCTGCGAGAGAACTCCCTGGCCTCCTTTCACAGGTGAGCGACCTGGCTTCCTGCTCAGTGTCGACTCACTCACTCAAGACCATTTGCACAGTAAGTGCTAGAGCCCAGCGGTGTAGAGACTTGTCTGAAAGGCTCTCTCGCTGCCCCACATCTGGAAGAGCAACCATGTGACTCTTGCTTAGAGCCCATAGTCCTTCAAATCCCATGTTCCTTCCTTGCCGATCATTCCTGTCTTCTCTGGTTTTCCTACTTGACACCTAGGCCCCAGAGAAAGACAATTGTTCAGAAGAGGTGTGCAGGCAGTGAAAAGACTTGTCCGTGCAAATGTGGAAAGTCATTCAGGACACGTCTTGTCTGGGGAGGAGCATATGGACAATGAGAGGGCATCTTAACAGAGTGCACATGGGATGTGTACGGTGGACTGCATGACCGTGGCAGTGAGCGGTCTGTGTTGAAGGAAACTGTTGGGTCGCAGCCTCCTCGAGACTCCCCACTGGCATAGCAACGGGGTGTTGAACTTCCCACCACAGGAGAAGGACGGGGGTTCTCTCCTCTCGAAAGGAATGAAACCGTCTCAGAAACGCACGGGGGGCATGAGGACCCCCGCCCTGCACAGTTGCCTTGAGTCCGGTTTGGCTCAATGACAGAGTTTGTTTTGATTTTGTGACTCCCCACTGAGGCCCCACTGTGTCCTGTGAGAGCAAGGACATCCTGATACTGGGTTCCTTTGGATTGTGAGTAGAGCGGAGCGCTCGCTGACCCGTTTCTCCTACCTCATTGCAGAGGACTCTGCGTTGACGCTCTCATTGAACTGTCGGATGAAAACTCAGACTGGAAACTCAGCTTCCAAGAGTTCCTTCAGTGCCTCAACCCATCTTTCAACCCTCCGGCAAAGAGTATGCTCCCCTCGCCTTCACTTTAGAAACAGAGGGAATTAAAAGGGGGTGGGGGGCATTGTGGAACACAGTAGAGTGTTCCCATCCACAGCTCTAAACTACCCCAGATCCTCGTCTCCACAGTCTTTGGGCTGGCGGTGATGTTTGTTCACATGTAACTCCCTTTGAAAGACAGCCAGGTCTTGTCGAGGACATGGGTAAGGGGCACAAACTATAGCACAGATGCTTTGTTCCACTTCCACACCTAAAATGTTCCCCTCCCCGCCCCCTCACACACATGTATTTTTCTGCCCTGCCCTAGAGTGTGCGCTGGAAGATGAGACCTTTGCCGACGGAGCCGAGACTGAGGTGGACTGTAACCGTTGTGTCTGTGCCTGCGGGAACTGGGTTTGCACGGCCATGACCTGTGACGGTGAGCTGTGCCTGGGGGAGAAAGACAGACTGAACAGAGAACGCGCGCTCCTTCCATGAAATCACCACGGGTGAAGGAAGGTTGGGAATGTAGTGGCAGAGAGTGGGGAGCCCCATAGTGAGTCACAGTAACTTGGAATATCAAAATTCATTGGGCAGTCCTGAGGGCGAAGGGCTTAACCAAGATGCCTTACGTGTAGAAGTCACTCCAAAGGCTTGGCATGAAAGAAGACTAAGTCTTGGGCCCAGGGTCAATATTGATAAGGGATTGAAACGATCGGAGGTAGGGTGGAGTGGTAGGGTAGTCCTCGTGGTGGTGGTGGTGGTGATAAGAAAGCGAACACTGATTTTAGTGCTCATGAGGGTGGGCAGTCTTCTAAGCACTTTTGATTTAAATCCACACGATCATTATGGCACCGTACGAAATAGTGTATGGAGAAGACTCAGGTGGTTGGCAGACAAAATCGACAACTCCATACACTGCAGAAAAAGGAAAGATGTTCTTAAATTCTCTTTGAACAAAGAGAACTGGGTAATCGTCAAGAGAGAGAAAGTCCAGATTGGAGCAGGAGTGGGTTAAAAGACAGGTATTACCTGGTAGCGCAGAAACTGAAGGGCGAGTTGAGGCCTCTGGGCTTCCATCAGGCTATTGAAGCTACAGTGATGCCAAAGATGATGAGGGATTCTTAAATCAAAGCCAAGACTCCATCCAAGAACCAGGAGTTTCAGACGAAACAAGAAAGAGAAAAAGGTACTGAAGCCAGGGACAGGATGGAGGCTCACTTTGAGTTTGGCAGGGCGTCCTTTGGAAGGAATCAGCCCTCACATTTCTCCCCATAAGGCGAACTTGCATTTATATTTCACAAAGTCAAGAAAGAAAAGGCTGGTAACCAGGATCATGTTTAAAGGTCAAGTAAGATGACCACTAGCAAACAAAGACCCCAAACCCAGGAAGAGACTCCTCTAAGCAAAAAGCCTGGGAAGAGGAAAACACCAGAAGTATCCATATGAAACCCAGTACTAACCAGTGGCTTGCTAGTCCCCAAGTGCCCACACTGTGACTGTTGTCACCGTGGGATCAGGAAGAATAACCTGATTCCAGAGACCAGCAAAAAAGCAGAAGGAGCTTACTTGTTGCTGGCCGGTGTCATTGGGTTGGTTCCGACTCATAGCAAGCCGATGTACCAAAGAATGGAGCATAAGTGACCCAAATATCAGTGGAGACAGCTGATTTTACCAGAGAGACTGCATTAAAAATGTGCTGCAAACTCGGTGCACACACGAGCATATGCAGTCAATGGCATCAGTGCTGCATGGTCTTCACAATTGTTCTTGGGTTTGAGCCTGTGGTGGCAGTCCCTGTGTCCATCCACCTTCCTCACGGTCTTCCTCTTTGTAGCTGCTTCTCCGCTTTACCAAGCAACATTCTTTCTTGCAGGACTAATCTCTCCTGAAACCGAGTCTGAAGTACATGAGATCGAGTCTCAGCAGCCTTGTCTCTAAGGCGCTTCTGGCTCTACTTCTTCCAAGACAGATCTGTTTGTTCTTTTGGCAATCCGTGGTACTTTTAGTATTCTTTGACAATACCATAGTTCAGATGCATTGATTGTTCTCCAGTGTTCCTTATTCGATGTCCACTTTTAAATATGTATGAGCTAGTTGAAAACATAATGACTTGAGTTAGACACGCCGTAATATTAAGAGCAACATCCTTGCTTTTCGCCATCTGGGTTTGGGATCATCTTACTTGACCTTTGAACACGATCCTAGATCAGGTCTTGTGCAACACACTTCCCAATGCGCTGTGGCCTCTGATCTCTTGACGGCTGCTTCCATCAGCATTGATCGTGGACCCAAGCAATCCTTGGCAACTTCAGTCTTTTCTCCATTTATCGTGATGGTTCCTATTGGTCCAGTTGTGAGGATTCTGGTCTTCCTTGCATTGAGTCATCATCCATCCTGAAGGCTACAATCCTTGATCTTCACCAGCAAGTGGTCAAGTCGTTCTCTCTTTCAGCGAGCAGGGCTGTGTCATCTGCATATCACAGGTTGTTAATAAGCCTCCCAGCCCTGGTGCCCCATTCTTCTCCATAGGATCCAACTCCTCTGATTATTTTTCAGCACAGCATCCAGATTGAATGAATAGGGTGACCATATGCAACCTTGAAGCGCTCCTTTCCTGATTTTAAAGCTTGCAGTATTTTCTGGTTCTGTTCACACATCTCCCTCTTGGTCTGTGTACAGGTTCTGCAGAAGCACAATGAAGTGTTCTGGAATTCCCATTCCTCAGAAGCTGTTGACTTTGTAAAATTGTAAAATTCTTAACATTTTATCTCCTCCAGCTTCTCTCACCAAAGCCATATTTTCAAACTACTACTCCTTCCATTTTGTTTCCAATCCTTGAATAACAATCACCAGTAATCATCCATCCATCTTGATTGCATGTTTGATCAAATTTAGACTAAATACATTGGTAGAATTCTTCAGTTTCTTCATCACTCGCTTTTATGGTTGGTGCACAAATTGGGATAATCATTAGGCTAATTTTCTTATATTTGCTTAGAGTTATATCACAGATAGCATTGTACCTCAAGCTATATATTGGAGTGCCTTTTTTGACAACGAATGCAACGCTATTTCTCTTTATTATGTCATTCCTATATGACTTTCTGATTCCAGATGTCCAAATACCAGACCATTTCAGCTTACAAACATCTAAAATGTTGATCTTTCTGCATTTTATTTTATTCCTAATCACTTCCAATTTCCTAATTTCATACTTCATACTTTCCAGGTTCTAATCATTAATTGATGTTCATGGCTGTTCTCATTTTAATCAGTAATGAAATCCCTGAAGGCTATATTTTCCCAAAGCCTGCTTCATCTCACTGTGGTGACCAACTGTACTTGGAAAAGGCAGCTTTTCTTAGCTGTATATTGAGGGAGGGACTCATCGTCTTGTGCTCCCTGACAGTGTTCTGCTGCTCTTCAGTGGGTTTCCAGTACCCGGCACTGTTTTGATGCTATCCATAGGGATTTAAGTGGTTCTTCCTCTGAGGTGACCAGCCGGTTCCGTCTTTGTGGTCTCTTCTTAGTCTGGAAGTTCCACTGAAACTTGTTCACTTTGGATGATCCTGCGGATCCCAATACCAGTGAAGTACCACTCACAAGCCCTTGAGCTTCATAGCATTAGATAAGCCACCACGGTCCAACAAACTGACAGAAAAGTCATGGTAGAGACCATTTAGACACTAGAAGTTCCTAGAAGATGCTAAAAGACAAGACCAAGTCAAGTACACTACATCAAGCACACAGCAGCTACTAAACTTTCAGCAAACATCTCAAAACAGTGCTCCTGCCTGCCCCCCAGATATTCCTCCTGCTGGGTCATAGTCGGGTGCCTGACTTCCAAACATTTCCACCAATAGACCTGCACACCAACCTCCTCCTGTTGTGACTCTAGCCCCTTTCCATTTCTGTGACTTGAAGGCAGCTGATGTGCATCTGCCTAGACCAAAGACGGTGAGCCCCTTGAGGGCAGGCCTTAAGGACTCGCTCTTTATTACACCCCTGCATCTGACACAGGGCTTATGACATAGACAGCACGCTTTGAGCTTGAAATGAATAACACTGAGGGCTGAGCCCCGGTGGCGTAGTGGTTGTGCATGAGACTGCGGCCCACGGCCCACTGGGTTGGAGGTTCAAATCCAGCAGCAAGGCTGGGCCTCCGACTCCCACCACCAGAGGGCAGTGATGCTCCCTCCCCCCAAAAAAGAAAAAAGAAATGAATAACACTGACTCCATCTCAAGCTTCCAATAAAAGTCAGAGTCTTACCCTCAGGGGACAATGATCTTCTCGAGTCATACGGGCCTGAGCTGCATGTCCTTGGGTGGCCCACGTTCAGAGCTATAAATAAGTTTGAAGAGAAATCCAGATGGTGGTGCCTGAGGAACCTGAGCTGGCCTTCCTAGTATACACGGGCCATGGATTGGCAGGAAATTCATAGCAGTGGCACTAAGAGATTGCCAAGTCATCTCAAATCCATGAGCCAACAGGAAAAGGTATCAAGCTGTGAAGTCAGATGGTGCCAGAGTCACCGGAAACAGGTTGTGAGGGGTAGATGGATGATGATGTCAGGGAGGTTTGCCCTATCCGTGTTGGCCCACAAGGGACGCGCACTTTCAGTCAACATTGCCGGTTCCTGGGTTCCATTCCAAACCTGTTGAATCATAATCTGTCAATAATAATAGCCTGGGGACTTGTATTTGTAAGACGTCTAGTGTGTAGGGGAGGAGCCCTGGTGATGCCGTAGGTAACAAGGTGGACTGGTCACCAAAAGGTCAACATTTGGAAACCACAGCTCCTCCATGGGAGAAAGATAAGGCTTTCTGTTCCTGTACACATTTACAGCCTGGAAAACCCATTGGGGCAGTCCCACTCTGTCCTGCAGGGTTACTGAGAGTCGAATGAACACCACGGCCGTTTTAAGGAGGTTTCCTGGTTTTTGAGTATGTAAGCGTTTTCCAAAAATGTTCGTTTCATTTTTCAATTGCTATGCCAGTTGGAGAAAGGCAGTGGTTATCGGCCATGATTACACACTGGAATGCCCTAGAGATCAGGTAAAAAACAATCTAGGTGCCCAGGTTGCACTGAGCTCACATCAGTGAAGTCAAGATTTCCTAGACCGGAGCCGAGAAAATTGCATTTGAAAACATTTTCCAGGGTGTGGAGTCCTTGTTGGGAATCACTGCTCCAGAGGAATCTCCTGAGTCAGGAGCCAGGTTTTCATCATTGCTTTTCTGCATGACTAGCTCCTGGTATGGGTACACTGGGTGCATTGAACAGACGGCACAAAAGGGTGCAGGAGGGCATTAAAGAGTGGTGATGGGTAAGATTGTTTGCTTACCTTTCGCTACTTCGGAAGAATTAGCACCTTTTCATATTTGGAGAAGTGGGGGTACTTCAACTTTCTTATACCGTAACTGAGTGATCAAAGTAAGAACTTAAAAGATGGGCCTTGGTAGAATTGCTCACTGGCTCTCCCCAGCCACTGCTGTTCTGAACCTTGTTGATTTTGCAGGAAAGAATCAGAAGGGAACCCAGTCCCACGCTGAGGAGGGGAAGAACAGATACGTCCAGGAGCTCCCAAAGCATCAGGTGAGTGACAGCCCCCATACTGATTTAGGGGAACGGCCACCTCCCTGCGCAAGCGCGCGCTTGTCTGCCACACAGAAGCCGCTTGTGCTTCATCCAACACAATAGGTTGTGAATAGTGTCATCACCTTATGTACGTCTAAATGTAATGCTTTCATGGAGGTCTCCTAGGATACATTTAAAAGCAGACAGGTTACAACTTGATCAGTAAAAATCACTCAGTGTAAAAATCACTCAGCTAGTGGTTGGCATTTCCTGTATAAGTCTGGACCAGAGGAGTGCGCCTGTTCCCTGTGCTGACAGGCACCCAGACCTGCAACACTTGAGAGCTCCCTGGGGGCAGGCCTTGTCACTTGCTCTCTATAGCCTCCCTGTGTCTAACATAGGACCCAAGTGGTGGTCATCACTTGCTGAGCTTGGAATTCATGAATTCAAACAGCCACCAAAAGGATTGAGGTTCAAGATAGCCCTAGCTAGAACACAGCCGGACATTGATCTTGGGACAAGAGCTTGGGAGCTCTCCTTCCTAGAAATCTTAGAGAAAATAAATAAGGATTTGGATTAAGTCTATATAATTAAGTTCAGAAGCCTCATTGAGAACAGAGTCCTTAACGACCCACTGAGATATTATTCTAAGCACTTAGAAAAAATATGAAAATGCTAGGCTCTTGGGTGCCCACTGCCCAGACTTCTACGTAATTTTAAGATCGATTAAGTCCTCTCAAGCACTTCTCTATAGTATCAGGTCTGATACTGCATCTTTCCATGTGACATACTCCTTCAGGTTTATAAGGAATAAATGGTCACAAGGACCAGTAAACTATTGAGAACTGTTAATAATAACTACTCACATTTGTTATCCTTTGCATGTACTTGGTCACTATTGTCACCTCATGCCAGTGTTTGAGGCAGATGAAGAAGCTGGTTATTTTTCACTTTCTCATATTTCAACAGTCTTAAGTCCTGTGAACTGTCCAAGTCAAAACTCAACAGCCATTGAGTTGAACTTCTATTGCCCCTCGTTAGCAGGGATGTCAGACTCAATTAAAATGAGTATGATTTTGTGATTTTATTCGTCTTCAGGAGTTAAAGTGTTAACGAGGGAACTGTGTGTGGGGTATTGCCTTGATCTCCCCTAAGCACTATTTTCTTCATAACTTTTTTTTTCTATTTTCATTTTATTTCAGAGCATCGTGGGCCACAAAAAATTACCTCTGTGGCCCGTGGGCTGCCCTGCTCTGTAGCACTTCTGGGGTGGAGAGGGTTAAAAAAATAGAAAGTGCAGAATCGATTTTATAGGTAACGTCAGCGGTACCTCTACTGTGTGCCACTTAGCTCAGAGGAAGACCTCCAGAGATGAGGTCTCAAACACAGGAAACGTATCTGGGAGGAAATACCCGAATGGGAGTTGGGAAATGAGCCCCAGTTGGAGAGAAAGCCAGAAAGAAGGACTCCAGGAGGGTACCACTGTGGGCAGCTAGAACTTGACCCCCTTGGGAACGCTGAGATCAAAGTTCTTGCGCCCAGGGGAAAGGAGCCCAGAGTATGTACAAGAACTCACATCCGCCACCAGGACTGCTACCAGGAACCTTGAATTCTCTGGCATGATGGGCATGTCCCTGTGTGGGCAGACTGCTCCTTGCAGCCAATGAATGCTCTTAAGCCAAGAGAGTTTGTGTGATCTGTAAGAAACCATCCCAGTGTTCACCGGAGCATTAGGCTTGGGGTTTCCAGTGCGACACACGCGACGCCTGCTGGTGCCTAGCTCTCTGTTGGTTGGTTTTTCTTTTCACATGTCATAAAATCCACCGATTTGAAGTGCACAAGTCAGTGGTTTTTAGTAGGTTCAACCGATTGTGCATCCACCTCCACAGTCTCGTTCCAGAACAGTTTCACCGCACCGAAAGGAAATGAATGCACTGTCCTTTAGCCGTCACTCTGCAGCCCCTTCTCCTGGCATCCCATGGAAACCACTCAGATTTCTGGCTCCGTGGGTTCCTCTGTTCTCAGCATCTTGTGTAAAGGATAGATTTATGTAGCCTTGTAATTCACGGCTTTTGGTCTGGCTTCTTTGTCTTAATCAAATGTTTTCATAGGTCATTGATGCTGTAGTCTCAATCTGTGTTTCATGCCCTTTTTAAGGCTGAATAATATTCCATCGTAGCTCCAGAAGAAACACATTCTCTCTCTCTCTCCATTCATCTTTTTGTGGAGGGTTGAGTGGTTCCTACTCTTTGTCTATGATGAATAAGGTTGCTGGGAACATCCTTCGAGGACTCTGAGTCGACATAACTTTTCGGCTCCCTTGGGTATGCACTTCGGGATACATGTCTGGGTCACATGATAACACAGACGTATCGTTGCTTCTTAAGGAACTGCCGGCCTAGCTTCCAAATTGGCTGCACTATTTTCTATTCCCAGCAGCCTTGTATGAAGGTGACAGCTCCCGCGTCTTGGCCAATGCTTGCTATGTTCGCCTTTTTTTTAATTTCGGCCGTCCTGCTGAGTGTGAAAAGACTCCGTAGTTTTGATTTTCATGCTCTAGTGATTCATGATGCCGAGCAGCCTTTGCCTGCAGCTATTGGCCATTTAGATATCCTCTTACAGGAACAATTGCCCACACACTCACAAGATGTGCTATTCTTAATGCCCTCCTTGTAGCGTTGAGGACAGTGAGGCACAAGAAGGCTTCATGCCATGCCCGTGATCACTCAGAACATAGCACAGTCCTGATTCAAGTTCAGAACTCACTCATGGTTTGCTAGACTTGAGTTAGAGCACCCTGAAGCACCCCCACCAGGTATCCTTCTCTTCATCCTTAAAATGGGCATTTTCATCTCTGCACTCTCGTGTTTTAGAGGCATTCAAATGGACGCCTGGCTTAAGGCAGAAAGCTGCTCTCCACACACTGAGCTGGCTGACCTCAGGAGAGTCATGAACAGAACATGGTCTTGGCCCTCAGGTTGTTCATGGTCCACGGAGAGACAGACCAGTAAACAACTAAGATCCCACATGCTAGGCATATCGTCTGTCGGAGCTTAATCTGTATTCCTGAGGGCTGCATTCGTGTAAGAGATTTTCTTTTTGGACATCATGATTGTTTTCTATTGCTTCTTAAAGGAAACAGCTGAGAAGACCAAGAGAGTGGGCACCAAAGAGATCTGAAGCGGAGGATCCAGGGGACGGTGTCTGGGGCCCGGCACCTTCCCTGGTACATCAGCGCTGAGTCCAGTATATGCAAGTGTCTGCAACAATCGCCAAATCTCCAGTATTTGCTTGTATAGCGATGAGTTTTCTTTCGTTTATTTGTTTTGCAATAAAGGGAAATGGGGGTGGCTGGCTAAGAGGGGAATGGTCATCGCCACCCTCTCTTGGAGTGCTTTGAGAGAAACTGCCAGTGGTGCTGATGGGGGAGAGGGGGGACTGGAGGTGTGTATGAAAAAGCTGTATCATGGTTGGGAGAGGACAGACTCAGACCAGACACCCCCAGAGTCCAAGGAAGCTTAACACATGCTGCCGGGAGGGCCAGCAGTGCCAAAGAGCTGTTATCAGGCTGTTTCTGGAGGAGAGGTTTGGGAAGGTCAATGGAGAACGAGTATTCGGCATGACAGAACCCCCACATCTGCTTCTCCTCTGAGTCCCACGCCAAGCCTCCAGCTGCAAATCCACCTCGCTGGCTTCCTAGTGTCCCTCTGACTCTGACAGTGTCAGAGAGGGCACACCTAAATGATACGTGTCTACTTTGAGCCCTTTAGAAACCTAACCAAAACTTTAGAAGTATTTTTTACCAAAGGTGCTAATTTTTTTTTTTCTGTAAAACACTCGCTTTGGGCAAGACGACTTCATTTGTCAAGTATCCTTATAGTATTGTTGTTGTGTTGATATGTGTATTTTTTGTTTCACTAGCAGTTGAGCTTCTTTTGTTGTTGTTCACAGTCCCCACATCAGAAGTGGGAGGTGCTTGGGGTTCTGTGGTATGTTGTGACCTTGAGCAGTGACCATCCCCTCACCCAGACGCCTCCCACTTGTCGCAAAGTGCCTGTGGCCCAGCGTTGGCTCCCCGGGATCCAGTAGGTCTGCAGTCTGACCAAGGAGCCAGGAAGCCTCAGACAGAAGCCAGGAGAGCAGGAGAGAATCATCTTCAGGCAAAGCTTTCAAGGTCCAAAAGGCTTATTAAGGCTTTTCCTAGATCCTGAGCAGTTCAATGCCATTCAATCTTCCTGAAGTTGAACTTAAGAAATGTGTGCCGCTAAGCAGCGTGTGGGATATCCCGGCCTGTCCGTGTGTTACTGATCTGTCACAAACTGGGAGAGTGGCTCAGTCCTCAATCTTTCTCCTTTCTAGGTCTCAGTTTCCTCGATAAAACAGGATGAACTTTTTGATCTGCTAAATAAATAAATTCTCTGCTTCTGGCCATTGGTCTAGTGGGAGACAGATTTTCCTTTTCCCTTTGGGATAAGCAAAACCTTGCTGTTATC